>CAIGQQ010039163.1:4606673-4652014 GCA_903798035.1 Danio albolineatus
AATACGTTTTGTTTTAAGAAACATTTAAAATATTTCGGAACAGTAGCTTTTGATGTGGAGGGCCTTTTCAGCTGGAGATACTGTTGCCCTAATAAACTAAATAAATTAGTTAAAAATCTTACATATACCATAGAAACGACATAACAAGATTGTTTTGGCAGTTTGAAAAACTTGACTTTTCCAAACCACAGTAAACCTTGAAAATGGTGATTGTCCCATACATAGTAATAACCTGTGGGTTATTCGAGTATCAAGTTGAAATCAAGTTAATGTAATGTGTGTATTTATGTAGCAGATTTATCATGTATGGTCATACACCCAAAGCCCTTCACAATCATGAGGGGGGTCTCTCCACAACGGATGGCTGGGGAGTTTTATTTAATGACATAATTTAGGAGAGATGCACACTAAGTCAGCAAAAAATATCCTTTAAAAAGTAATAAATTAAGGTTTATTTTCAAATTAAGTCAACATTATATTTTCTTTGGACAAGCTGAAATAATAGCTATTCAAGTAATAATTTAAGGAAATTAAGTGAGCTAATTTACTCATTATTAATTAGTTGAATCTGCTAAATTATTTCACAGTGTTAGGTCTTAAATGTTATACTGGCAACAAAGCTGCAGAATTTAGTGTATCGAGCCCAAAGCGGTAGCATAGTTTACTCAGTAAAGATTATTCATTATTATCCTTCGGCTTAGTGCCTCATTTATCAGGGGTTGCCACAGCAGAATGGACCGCTAACTTATCTAGCATTTGTTTTACGCAGCGGATGCCTTTCCAGCCGCAACTCAGCACTGGGCAACACCCATACACCCTCACATTCACACATATATACACTATGGTCAATTTAGTTAATCCAATTCATATAGTGCATGTCTTTGGACTTGTGGGGGAAACCGGAGCACCCGGAGGAAACCCACAGGAACACAGGGAGAATATGCAAACTCTACAAAGAAACGCCTTACTGGGATTCGAACCAGCGACCTTCTTGCTGTGAGATGACAGTGCTAACCACTGAGCCACCGTGCCGACCAGAAATGATTAATAAGTGATGTTTTCTTTCTGAAATGATGTTAGCATGCGTATTGTTAATGATGTTGTGTGACTCGTATGCCTTGTAAGTGACTGTGATAGGTAACTATTTTTTTTGCTATAGTGAAATTATGCCATAAGTGACTGCGATTGACTTGAGCACAGGATATTTATTTAAGCTAAAAGATGGATTCAGAATGAGTGTCACAATTTATTTACTCCATCACGACACCCTGTCTGCTGCCAAAATAATGCTGAACAAAAGTGATAGGTTTGAGCATAAACACAGAATTTATACTTTCGTCTGTAACTTGAAAAGCGACGCACTTCGCAAATAAATAATTCCAGCAGGAACAATAGGGTTTTGATACGTTTAAAACTGGGTTTCCAGAAAGCTGCCAACCAAGTAATTGCCTTATGAATAAGCTTATCAACTGAAGATGTTCCACTTTTTTCGCTTAGCTGTTGTCGTGTAAGCACTTGTCATTATTTACTTGCGTTTGCTGCAGCTCAGCGATGCGAAAGGAACCTCAAAAGCGGCAAAGTCGAGAAAACAGAAAGCGCAGAGGAGTGAATGAAATGTTCAAGCTATTAGCAGCTAGTCACCGCGACTGACTGTCAGCATAAGGAAGTGCTTTCAACAGCGCTGGCTGTCAGCTGGCATGGCAGCTCTTTGCAGATGAGCGCGCCGTCTGATTTCCAGCTCCGCGCTTCAGTCGGTATTGATGAAATCAGTCAGACCTCCGATTTTTAGGATCTATGAAGGAGGCATGGAGGATCAAAGCAGGCCAAGTGGCTCAAAATTACCTTGACTGTCCAGAACAGAGCGACTCTAAAGAAGGTAATTCTAAGCTGCTGTCTAGCGGTCGCTGAGCAGACCTCAGTTAAAGAATTCACTTCAAAGGGGATTGGAAATCTTGTCCCCTCTTCCTCCCTCCCTCCTCTGTGGGCTCAATTGAACATTTAGCCTTTGGGTTTTTGCCTTTTCTCCTCTCATCCTGTTCTAATTCTCATTCTAATGTTTTAAATTACCCGTCCTTTTAAGTAAAGAGCTGTGCTGATGGAGGCCATTTAGATGAGAAATCTGCTCTTCCGGTCCAGTGATGCCACTGACTGCATCATAACACGCTGTTTCTATTTTAGCATGATGTTGTACTATACAATGCCTTCTATTATGGTTAATGTGTTTCTTCTTACTGAATATAATACAGCGCTCATGCTACTTTGATATGAGCTAGTCATTACTGCAGTGCACTACTCTTTACTGTAATCCGCTGTCTTTTATCTCAGAGACTCCTGGCTGACTAGCTATAATAGCAAAGATACAAATAGCAGTGCAGTACAAGTGGCCAAGTCATTTTAAGCCAGTAGATCATTTGGTTGTTTGTAAACAGTCAACGTAATGACATCATCTGATTAATATTCAGTTGTCATCCATGGGAAGAAAATGACATAAATTTCATAGTAAATGAAAAGGTTTGTTACATGTGATATGTAGGAGTTTTTCACAGGCTGTTTGTACAGGTGTTATCCTTTAATGTGTCAAGAATTTAGCAATTTATTCAGTTTTACCCTTACATTGGAATGTTTTTGGGGTAGTCTTTAAGTTTCTTAATCCTGTGGCAAAAGACATATCTGGATATTTAAATTAATTTTGCATTCAAAAAAGCATTTTGATATGAGTCTGCATCTCTTGAGCTTCATTAAATCACTCACATGTTTCCCATAAATTGCATAATTTTTTTTTCACAAATAATAATAATGAAATAGCTCAATATCTACCAGCTGATAACCACTGGATCTATCTTCTGTAGTGCAGATTACATACGATTAAAATTATTATTATTTTTTTAATTCAGATTAAATTTTTTTATTATTATTTAAAATAAAAACAGGGCATCACAGTGGCGCAGTGGGTAGCACAAATGCCTTACAACAAGAAGGTTGCTGGTTTGAGCCTCGGCTGGGTCAGTTGGCATTTCTGTGTGGAGTTTGCATGTTCTCCCCGTGTTCTCGTGGGTTTCCTTCGGGTGCTCCGGTTTTCCCCACAAGTCCAAAGAGGTGGTATATGTGAATTGGGTAAGCTAAAAAAAAGGTCCGTAGTGTATGAGTGTGAATGAGTGTGTATGGATGTTTCCCAGTGATGGGTTGCAGCTGGAAGAGTATCCGCTGTGTAAAACATATAATGGATAAGTTGGCGGTTCATTCCGCTGTGGCAACCCCAGATTAATAAAGGGACTAAGCCGAAAAGAAAATGAATGAATAAAAACATTCATTGTTATTTTGCCCAATTTAATACAGGACTCTTGTAAGAACATATCAGCAGTTGGTACATACCTTTAGTATCACCTTCACTTTAAATGACACAATCTAATCCGGTTTTATGAAATTAAGCTGCTCCTCTGCAGCTTTAAGCTGCCAGACCTGTTGCTATGACAACAATTCCGGGATGAGTCTTGAAGAACAAAACTATCCTGGATCATTATAAATCATCAGTAATGAAATCCAGCTAACTGAGTAATCCACATATGGAGAACAGGCCCCTGCTTGCAGAAAGTTAGTTGTCCTGAACATTACGAACAAAACTCATTTTTGTTTTAGGGCCGTTTTGAAAAATCTGTTTGATTCACATAAAAATGTTGACTACTGTATAGTGTTTAAAGGTGCATATTTGGGTTAGTATGAATGTTTTTTTCTATGATAAACACCAGAATTAAGTTTAAGGTTTTGCACAAGGTGAAAATAAACAGCCATAGTTGAATTAACATATCAACATAGAATTTAATGTTCTAAGTTATGTATATGGTTATTTGGGTTTCCACACAATGTTCTAGTAAAGTCAACTGGTTGGAGTTTAGAATACACAATATAGTATTAGAAATGTTATATAATTGAAAAATTACTTCAAGGGGGAACTTCAGGTCTGCCGTCTATGAACTGCTCATAATATATAATTAATTGTTCTGGTCCATTTGATGGTTTTACTGTAGGTAAATCAGCATATTTTTGAGTCAATTATTTATTGGCATATAACCATAAACATCCTAGTTTACCTTTAAAGGTTGTCTGCATCTTGTATCCTACAAATATAAGGACCATCTTCCAGACTTCCGCTATTTTTTGCCACTACAGGCTATGTGTGCGACTGCATGTGATGTAACTGTGATGTCCTCTCTCAAATAGTTGCTTTTTTCCCAGTTTAGTATTAAACTCGTTTATAATATAGTCACTAGCTTAGGTTTTTTTTTCAACAAGTGCTGTGTTCATAAAGTTGTAGTGATGCAGAACAAAGTCTAGATCATTGTTAAAGTCCTGTGAAGTGCTTTGAAATTCGTATTTTTTATTCAAAGGTTGACGAAGTCTCAACTGAAACATGAAGACAGGGCTGGAGTGTTTTGTTATTATCACATCTCTGCAAGTGAGAATTGTTGAAGCGCATCAAATGAAAAGAATGAAGTGAAAGGTGTCTTGAAGGTGGCAGTGTTTGTCAGATACTACAGAGCATTTGATTGGTCAAAAGATTCGATGAGAAACTAAAGGATGAGTTGTCGTGAAATAATTGTTGATTCATTTAGGCAACAGGCATCTAAATGTGAGTTTTGTCACTGTTGTGGAGCACACTAAATTATTGATACTCTTAATACTAACATCCAAAAAACTTTTTAATTACTTTTAAAACGACTTTTTAATTAAATAAATATTTTAATTACACAGGACTTTAATCCTTCCCAGAATAGATCTGCTAACCTTTTGAATTCAGATTTATTATAATAAGGTTTATTATAAATTCTTTCTCAAAGATTCAAGTACAGTGTAATGTTGCAAAAGCACTGAATATCTGATATTTGTGTGAATGAGGATAGAGTGATGCTCTGCTAGCCTCTTGTTGCTCATGGCCAGACCTTAGCAGCTTTTACTGTCCAAGAACTGGCCATAAGCTGTCTTAGGTCCTGGTCATATCTTAAGAATCATTTGCATTAATCTGATCATTAGTGGACATTTACATGGACATCAGTAGTACAATTTTAATGCGATTAAGATTGTACTCTGCTTAAGAGTCTACCAAGTTATCCAGGGGTCACCAAAGATCTAACCTCACTAATTCTGTAATTATCAAGTGCTGCTTCATGTCCTAATTAATTGGTTCAGGTGTGTTTGATCAGGGTTTGAGCTGAATTCTACAGGGAGGTAGATCTCCAGGATCAGATTTGATTTCTGATGACCTTAATCTGGCATAATCAAAGTCGAATTAATAACAATAAACAACAATAACAATAAACAATAAACAAAATTAAAACAAAATTAACAATAAACAAGCCGAATTAAGACATGTACAGTATTCCTCAGTCACATTATTGAAGTGCAGTACAGATATGTATACTCTTTAATCAAACTATACCATTGTTTAGGACCCCAGGATACACGTGACAGCAGTCAGCCGTTTGACACTGTATTCTCAAAGTCAGTACAGGACCATAGCCATCTGCATCTCCAAAGCCACAGGACATTCACTGTAAACTCACAGTAAAATGAGAGTTAGTGTTTTCCAGGACATGCAGAAGCTTTTCTTTCATCGCATTCCATTAAAACAGCTCTCTCCCACCAGTCCTTACTTTAAACTCACGTCAACTCTCTGAGATTGTGGCCGGGGCATGAATGAAATGTTGCTGAATGAAAGGCCAGAGAAGGCCGGTTGCTGGAGCATTTGTATCTGCCGTTGTCTGTTTGCATGTATGTGATAAATTAACTGCACTTGATGTTGTCATTCAGTAAAGGAACATTTAGTTTAGCATTAGAACATCACTATTTAAGTCCACTCTCAGAAATAAAGGTATGTGAGCTGTATAAAAGGTGCACATTTGTACCTAAAGGGTCCATATTAATACCTTAAGGGTACATATTAGTACCTAAAAAGTACAAAGGTGTTCCTCTTAAAATGTTTAGGTAATAATATATAGGTTTGAGGGGCGACACGGTGGGGAAGTAGGTAGTGCTGTCGCCTCACAGCAAGAAGGTCACTGGTTCGATCCCCGGCTGGGCCAGTTGGCATTTCTGTGTGGAGTTTGCATGTTCTCCCCGTGTTCGCGTGGGTTTCCTCCGGGTGCTCCCGTTTCCGCCACAGTCCAAAGACATGCGATACAGGTGAATTGTCCGCTAGACAGCTAAATTGTCCGTAGTGTATGTGTGTGTATGAGAATGCATGGATGTTTCCCAGAGATGGATTGTGGCTGGAAGGGCATCCGCTGCATAAAACAAATGCTGGATAAGTTGGCGGTTCATTCTGCTGTGACGACCCCGGATTAATAAAGAGACTAAATAGAAAAGAAAATGACTGAATGAATGAATATAGATTTGAGGTACCAGTTTGGACTATTTAGGGACAGATGCGTACCTTTTGAGAAGGTACCACCCCTTATTTATTTCTGAGAGTGTATACTGTAGTTATTGTAACCATATTTTGTATACTTAGTTTTATTTTAAATTAAAAAAACAATAATTGTACCAAATTGTACTGATGTGTTTTCTTCATGTTTTTGTAGTGTTTTTGTTGTTTTAAGAGTTCACACTTAGCTGATGATTGATAATAAAGCGTATTTGGCATGCTGTCCCGGGAGAGAGCCCTGAGCTCATAAGATCCTCGAGCCTGGGGCTCCCCAGCGTTTGAAGGGCAAGAGGAGAGTTTGAGCTCAGGTAGGTCTCGAGAACTCCCCTATTTGTGAACATGCAGAGATATCTGGTTAATAGTTATCTTTAGGATGTTATTTTGGAGTAGTCAATTTACTTATGGTTTAGATTAGATTAGATTCAACTTTAGATTCACTTATGGTGCTTGTCTTTGGACAGTGGGAGGAAACCGGGGAGCCCGGGGGAAACCCACTCGAACACGGGAGAACGTGAACACAGAAACACCGACTGGTCCGGCCAGGGGCCGATCATGCGGTGTTCTTGCTGTGAGGCAACAGTGCTATCCACCGGGGCGCCGTGCCGCCCTGTCAGAGAAGGCATAGTGTAGGGGTGGAAGGGGGGATTCTTCAAGGCGAAGATAACCGGAGTGAAAAGGTTATTTATGATATGTTAGTAATCATCTGATTGGTGTGAAATACTGAGCTGATTCGGTGCCAGCTGTGTTCAATCATAAGCACGTGATCTTCTCGAAATTAGTTTATAAATAAACCATGCAATCATGATTGCATTTTATGATTTGACATCACTTAAGTACCACAACTTTACATAAAAAACTCTCCCTTTTCTCATGTATAACTTTAGATTAAAGCTTTATAATTCAAGAAAGCGTTTTGTTCAAATCGAACATGAAAAAGCAAGAACAGTCTTTCATGACCACAAACAGACACACACCCAATCACTAACAAAGCATCACTCCACGTTTTAATAACCGTGTATTAGGTCACGTAAAACTCCGCAGAGGTCATCCTACTGGTTCTGTTAGTGGTAGAAAGGATTGTGTGGTCTATAAACAGCCTGGCCTTTAGTCTGTATAGAGCTGTGCTTTAAAGCGTCCCGTGTTTGAAGCCGCTTGCAGTGCCGTTCAAAGCTGCAGCTGTTTTGGCTGCTAGATGATGACAGCTATAACTGATGTTGATTTTGGCATTCATCTCCTGCATCCTCTCATGCAAATGATCCAGAGCACGCTGAAATGGGTCAGGGCAGAAACACTAGATCATATGTGCCGCACACTGGGAGTGTGTGCTTGTCTGATGCACGCATTCATCTGTGTGTTGTTGTTGTTGGTGGTGTGCGTGTATATTAAATGCCTGTTACAGTTTGAGCTCTGCAGTCTACAGAGAACCTAATGAGATATTTAAATGTAAAAATCACAGAGTGAAAACAGAGAGAGAGTAATTAAGGCAGTGTTTATTGGTTCCCCTTAAGGTCTGCTCCGCTTTGCTTAGTTGAGGGGGTTTGTCACATTAAGGGAAAACCAAAAGCTTGGCTGTATATATTAATTTTCTTCACTAATCCCACTTGTGCATGCTGGAATAATATCTTGTACTACAGTGAAGTATGTGGAGCACGAATATCCTAACAGGAGCAGATTTACAGCCTCGTGGCAGTCAGACATAATTGCCCTTAATTTGACAAGATGCTCTTTCCAAACAACTGTCAATTGTTGTGTAATAGTCTACTCTGATTTTTTTTCCTTTTTAAATGCAGAAAAGATAAAACAAGAGAATGTGTCAGAGATGAATTTGTTGGGCTTCCACTGAGACAATGGCAGATATAATGGCAGATATATGAAATAATACAAGTCTGCAGTGAGCGAGTGTGTCGTCCCAGACATTCAGCAGATGTGCTGAAGTCATTCAAGGAACACACACAGGCCTGTAAACTTTTTTTTCAGAAATTTCAGTTGTTATCTTTCTTCTTGCTACAGTTATTTCTGTTCTCTACATTTGATATTGTGTGTTTTTTTTTTTTTTACAAAAGACATGGTTTTTTTTTACAAAACATTTTTAAAAAACATCCTTGTAGGGATGTAACGATTCACCGTGAGCCGGTTGAAAATAGTTTTAAATATGTGATGATTCGAACTGGTAGAAATGGTAAACAAATTGCGATGCGTTTTTTTTACAGAACGGGGCGCTGTATTTACAGGCACAAATGCGCTTTACCTGCACATCAGCGGTGAGCAAGAGGTGGGGTGGCAAAGTAAAAAGACAACGGTGAAGTGTGCCAGACAAAACACAAACTCTGTGCAAAAACTGCAAAAAGATATTTACTTACACTAACAGAACAACGAATATGATGCACATAAATGAACTACTGTCACAGAGGTCTATACACAAGAAAAAATCATCTATTAATAAGCCAAACCACACAAACTGGATGATGTGCTGCTCTGTTTGCTCTGACGAGTGCTACGGAGATCACACGGTGCATCAGTGTTTTCACAGCGAAAGGCTGAAGATGTTTTTCGGACTGAAAAAGAAAGTTGTTCTGTAACAGAACCCGCTATTAGATTATTTTATGCTCTCCTTTTCAAATTAGATTATGCATATTTTGATAATTTACTTATTATTTTTAAATATTTAAAAATGTTCAAGATTATCTCCTCTTAAGTGTATCACACTGATACTTAATTCTAATTAATTAGTAATATTAATCAAGTAATATTAATTATTCGCCTTCATTAAACTCTATCCAGTTGTAGTCAGAATTATTAGCCCACCTTTGGTTTTATTTTTTAAATATTTCCCAAATGATGTTCAACAGAGCAAGGAAATTTTCACAGTATGTCTGATAATATTTTTTCTTCTGGAGAAAGTCTTATTTGTTTTATTTTGGCTAGATTAAAAGCTTTTAATTTTTTAAGAAAGTTTTTAATTTTTTAAGAACCATTTTAAGGTCAAAATTATTAGCCCCTTTAAGCTAATTATCTTCTCGATAGTCTACAGAACAAACCATCGTTATACAATAACTTGCCTAACTACCCTAACCTACTTAGTTAACCTAATTAACCTAGTTAAGCCTTTAAATGTCACTTTAAGCTGTATAGAAGTGTCTTGAAAAATATCTAGTAAAATATTATTTACGGTCATCATGGCAAAGATAAAATAAATCAGTGATTAGAAATAAGTTATTAAGACTATTATGTTTAGAAATGTGTTGAAGAAATCTTCTCCCTGTTAAACAGAAATTGGCGGAAAAAACAAATAGCCGGGCTAATAATTCTGAATTCAACTGTAATTGGTGTTTTTATAATCATTTTTTTAATGCCAGTGGCCAGTGCCCTGGATCAGAGGGCATACTGACCACCTTTGTACACACTGCTCTCTGGTTCAGGAGAGGCTTTCCTCTCCAGCCATCTCAGTCCCCAGTGAATGAGTTTTTTTCCATCAGCAGGGGACATTGTAAATGTGTTAAGACCTCAGCTTATGCCAGAAAACATAGATATGCTGATATTTCTTTTTAAAAATGTCAAATCCCAGCACAGGGGTTAAAATAGCAGAAAATGTAATATTTTCACACACAAAAAAAATTGTGCAGCATTTAACAAAACAATTAAAGGGCTCTTCACTTAAATTCTGTAAAATAGTTGTGATTAAATCATGAGTCTTGAGATTTACGTTATGAATTGTATCGAATCATAAATCAGGTGAGTCGTTCTATCCCTAGCGCATTGATTATTTTGTAAAACGTTGTTCTACTACAGTGAACAACTAAAAAAAATACATTTAGAAAGATTATATTATTTCTGAGAGAAAAAGAAAATCAATTGTTCTTTAATTTAAATATTTATTACAGGTGAATTGTACAATATTGTGATGTTTGCGTTCAGCTTTATTTTAAATGAAAGTAAATCACTAATTAAGGGAATACCAAAAACTTGCTGCATATATTCATTTTCTTCACTAATCCCACTTAATATCTTGTATTACAGTGAAGTATGTGGAGCATGAATATCCTAACAGGAGCAGATTTACAGCCTCGTGGCAGTCAGACATAATTGCCCTTAATTTGATGAGATGCTCTTTCCAAACAACTGTCAATTGTGTAGTAGTCTCTCCCCTTTCTTTGTGTAGTAGAGATAAAACAAGAGAATGCGTCAGTGACGAACTTCTTGGTCTTCCACTGAGAAAGTGGCAGATATAATGGCAGATATATGAAACAATAAAAGCCTACAGAGAGCGAGTTTGTCGTCGCAGACATTCCGCTCTGCCGCACATTTCCCCATCGCCCACAGACGGCCAGAGCTGACATCACTGTGGAAACACGCAGAGGCCACAGGCCCCTCAGCGTCTGCTCTCAATTACACACACACACACACACATCCAGTGAAAAACCCTCACAACACTCACGGTTGGGGAAGGGCTTCAGAAGGTTATTAAACCTGCTAGAAAGACCACCGCTAAATAAACCTGCTGTGGGGCAGCAGCAGCTAGAGAACTGGTGTGTTCTTAGAATGGTTAATCTACACTATCATTCAAAACTGTCCAAATTAATCATTTTTTGTCAACAATGATGCATCAAATTGGTCATAAGCTACAGTAAATATGTGTGCTATCACAAAAGGCTGTTCATTGAACTTACTTTTCCTTAAATAATACTAAATCAACTGTTTTCCACCAAATATTAAGCAGCACAACTGTTTTCAGCATTGGTCATTAGAATAAATGTACTAAAAATATTGGTAGAATGATTTCTGAATGATTCAGCAAGGCTGCTGAAAATCCAGATTTGCCATCATAGGAACAAATCAGATGTAGTAAAATAGAAAACAGCTATTTTAAATAAAATCAATGCTGATTTATATATTTTATATATTTGATATCTAATAAGCAGGGCCAGATGGAATCTGCGGACATTTTGTGCTATTTCTGCGGAGTATTTTGTTCAAAATCTGCGGATTTATGCGGAATGATTTTAGGAGTATCATAACTACAAAATTAAAGTATAAAATAAAAAGTAATACCTTTTTAACTTTTATTTAATGTTTACAATGCAAATTCAATTAGATCCACTTTATTTGCTAAACAAAGCAAGCCTCTCATATAAAATCTCTTCTAAAAGACAGAAAATAGTACTTTACAAAATGTATTGTAAATAAACCATATGAATATTTTCATATTTATCAATATTTTTACTGAAATTAATTTGAAAACTGAATAAATATAAATTTACAGACATTTAAACCAGTAAATAAACAAAATTAATGATGGGCTAAAAATCTGCGGAAATCTGCGGAATTCTGCGCGCGCAGATTCCGTGTGGCCCTACTAATAAGTGTAGTATTGTTGAACAGAAGAGACTTTGTCAAAAACTAAAATTGTATCATCCCCAAACTTTGGGGATTTTGGATTTTTGGCATTTCACATAAATCTCAGCATTTTGATGCATCAATTATTGTTGAGTTGAGCAATTGCTTGTGCTGTTCCTCATTTGAGAGTCACTTTGGATGAAAGCATTTGCTAAATTAATAAATGTAATTCTGAAGTCACATGCAAGTGAGAAAGAAACACGCACGACGACTGTACGGCTACAAATAATTGGCTTTTGAATGCTTACTGTGTTCTTTATTTAGTGTCTTTTAGAATTCTTCGGAGGAGGCCAAGGATAATTATTTTTGTATAGAAGCACCAGTAGTTGCCAGTAAGTTCTTTCCCAGCAGTGCAGTTATCAAACTTGCAGGATCCTTGGAATACTGGGTGCAAAAACAAAAAACCTACATAATTCTTCTTTTGTTTTTCTTCCATTCTGCATCTCTTGGTCACATTCTCGCTCTCTTTCCCGCATTCTTTATTTTTCATGGCTGACTGGCTTCCATTTTCAGTTTGGCAGGGAGTGTTGTTTTGAAAAGCATTCCTCTGATTGAACATAAAGTGAGAGGTTTGAACTCCTATCGGTATATTAGAATATTCATCTGGGATTATGGCAGAGTTAATGGAGAAGGATCAAAGTTCAGAAGCCTTTGAAAAGAGAACACAAGACATTGCGGAAAACTTGATGGATTGTTATAAACACTGGAAAGGTCAACTTTAACGGCGGAGTCAGTCGTTGCTGTTTTTATTAGTTCATATTATATACTGTTTCAGGAGAAGACTAAAAAGGAAACAGATTGGAGAATTTAAATAACTATCATTTCTGTTTATTTGCCATGTGTAAAATTGTTTCTTTTTTGTGCACTTAAGGGCCACAGAGCACCTTTTCAAGGTCGCCTATGATTCAAAATCAACCTTAAAAGCTGTTGGGACAGAACTCTGTGTAGGTATATTGTGTCCACTATCAGATTAGAGTGATATAAACACAACAAGTGTCTTTTTTTAAATCTCATGATGTTAAAATAGGATCCAAATCCCAGTTATTTTGAGGCCCACCTCGAAGTGACGTAGGACTGTAGTTTTCCCTGCCCACCGAGTTGATTGACAGGCGCATATTAACATGTCTCTGTAGTAATGCATATAAACATTTCCACAGAACAGGATTTGAAAAGAAACTGGGATTGAAAGATCTGTTCCAACTCTCTGTGATCATCTGCACCTCAAGAATGAGTTTTTCAAGTTTAAAATGTTTTTAAAAGAGTGTGTGTTTGTAATAAATTAAAGAGAGTAAAATCGCTATGTTATTCATAGCCGCTGGAATAACCACAGTCACACAATGCAAAGTTAAATGTGTGTGTGTACTGCGAACTTTGTAACGTCTTTTGTGTGTGACTCATCCTTAAAGAAAAGCATGGATAATCTTCACAACAAATACATCAAGTAAACTTACTAGCTGGATACTGAGCTGGTTTTGTTTTATCCATGTCTCTGTCACTGACTGCTTTGACATTGATTTCCTTCTCTGACATAATGCATGAGAAGGAGACATTTGCGTGGAATGGTGGGCGGGGTGAAATGCAAATGCTTATTTGCATTTAAAGGCACAGGCTACAAAAACAGCTTCACATTGCTCTGAGCCCAAAATGGTCAAATTCTGCATGATGTAATAAATGATCTGATGGATATTTTTAACTGAAAATTTACAGACAAATTCTGGAGACAATCCTTTGGCTTATCTTACATCGTGTTAAAGGGGTAAAATAGGATATAATAATCACTATTGCGAATTTTTTTTTTACTTTGATGCAACCATCAGTATATCACTGAGAAAGAAATTACAGACTTCTCCATCAAAGACATAATAGAGGGCTACAAAAATGTTCAATAGTTAAATAAATAAATAAATACTGAATAGCGATATTGCTACAGCACAGAGCTAAAGCATGTAAACAATATTAGATACCAAAATGTGCAGATAACTGTTACAGTTACAGATAGATATAAACATAAGGGTATTACAATACACACAGAAACACACACATGTATATTGACCTTATTCTTCAATGCGGAAGTGCGCTTGTTTTAGAATGTCCGTTTCAGTCACCTATGGGAGAAATGACTAGGAATAATAAACGGCAGAAAACGGTCAGACTACTCGCTTTACAAACAAGTGTTCGCATGACCATACAGACAAAATAGAATAATATAATAAGAAAATATCAGTTTGCAGCAAGCATCAAGCAGCAAAACCTGCTGTTTTAACCAGCCTGATCTCACAAGAAAATGTAGGTATTTTATGTTTTGCCAGTTTAGTGGCTAATTCGTATGAATTCGTATGAGTTCAGTCGTACGAAAACATACGATTTAAAAAAGGAGGCGTGGCACCCAACCCCACCCCTAAACCCAACTGTCATTGGGTGATGAGCAAATTTTACTAAATTGTATAAATTAGGTCAAACGAATTCATATGAATTAGCCACTAAATCAAAAGTTACTAATTGCCGTGAGATAGCGTTGGTTTTAACGTCTAAAAATGAATGGAAGTGTGAATGGAATGCCTTTGCCCACTCATGTGTGAAGAATAAGGTGAATACAGTCTGCTATGATTTAGAGTTATTAGCAGAGTTAAAAAAGGTTTATAATAAAGAGCTTTACTGTTATTATCAACCGTTTTTCTCTGTCACTTTGCAAACTCCGATGTTTGGCTGTAAATGACAGTGTTACAGGGAGATAACTTCTACAAAAACATTCATTTTCATCTGCTATTTACAGTAGTCAACAGTTAAAGTTGTTCAAGACCTTTCATTAAAGCTGTTCTACTGAACAAACACCTATTATTGTTTTAGGACAATTTTGAAAAACACTTTTGATCCACTTCAAATGTTGACTACTGTAGCATTAAAGTAGGGATATTTGGACGCAGGAGTTGACCCCCATGTGTAGTGATGTCCAAATGGCTACTCACTGCACCACTGTGACGCCCTATGATTTTATCAAGTTAACAATAAAAACAAAGCATGATTTAGCATGCAACATTTGTTTAAATGAGAAATAGAAAAATAGTAAGAAAAGAAGAGCCGTGATCATGGAAGAAGCAGTGACAGTATGAAAGGGAGAAAGATCAGTGCTAATAGTGGAGGCCCATACGTTCTCCAGATGTCCTCCTACACATGAAGAACAAACTTTCAGAGAAACACACACACACACACACACACTTCTCTTTATGGTAGAGCAGGGCTGGTTAGCATCACGTCCACATCTGTAGAGCTCAGACCCTTACACTTTCACATGTGAAACTCTTTAAAGGAAACACGCACGCTCTTTACTTTGCATTTCATAAAGTCATCCCAAGCATGCCGGATTTACATTTTTGGTCTGGTATCAATTTTTTCATAAAAAAAACAACATCTGCATGAAAGAACAACCAGTTCTCAGCATCTCAATAAACACCCATGCGTGTCTCATTTTCCCTTTCCATCCTTTCCTCATTCTTCTCCCTCTCACCCTCTCTCTCTCCTTCTCCCTCATCTTCAGGGAATACATTGAATGGCATTGTTTCTTTGTTCAGGCTTTGTTTTTTCTTAGTACAGGCTCACACACACACACACACACACACACACACACACAAACGCTGTCACACGCAGAGGAACTTTTTCCCAGGCCTTCAAGGGGCAACACAACACCAGGCTGATGCTGGGGTTCAGATGACATCATCAGGCCCTTCAGAAGAGTTCTCCCACACCTCCTCCATTCACACGCACTCCGCACACATTAAACACCATGCTAATTTACTGTTACTGGATCATCAAACATAGACCATTTTGAGGGATGTAAACAAAAACAACGAAATTTCCTGTTTTACATTTTTAATTTTTATAGCTTCCGAGATTCCAAAAAGAGCCACATATTGATAAATAATGTAATGATTAGCTGTTTTAACATTAACTCATGATTGAATTGCCTCTTGTTACAGTTATGAAATAGTTAGATAACAAGCAGGAAATGTTCATTGGCCAATAACATGACCACATTGAAATGGTCTATAGTAGATCACTGGTCACTGCACATCCCATCTGTCACTTCATCACCCTGCATCTTCTTTACAACTTGATTTTGATGCTCCACCAACAGACACTGATCATATGGAACTTTGCAAGTATGTTAACTTATGTAATTTACCATAACATAAGAGCCTAGTAATACAACTGTTGCTAGAGTATGTAAATTTACTAGTCAACAAATTGTCTGAAAGAAGCATCATTAAAGCACTTTTTGTTACACAAATGGTTCTGTTTCGTGAAAAAAAAAGTTCTTTAGATTTTAAAGATGTTCTTCACGCTAGGAAAAATAGTTAAGATATATAGTTAAGTAATAGATAAGTTATATATAGCAAAATCACACAAGTGGCAAATTCACACCTGTCACATCCATAACGGAAAAGTATCACATCCAAAACGAAGGTTTTCCCTTATAAATGAAAAAATGCCAAATAAAATAAAATAATTTCAGTCATTTTTTTTCTATAGTGAGCAACTCTTCTCCTTTTGATTAGCATTATCTCTTTTGGGTTGTTCAGTTTAATTCACTGAATTTCTACAAAGCATGTTGTAGACTGTAAACTCGCAGACTTTTTTTGTCACATCCATAACGCATGTTTATTTTCCTCATTTCCTCAACTCTGTGGTCAGTTGTTTTGGAAAATATAAACAGTTGCTTCAACATAATGTTAACGTATACTTTCTATGTGCATTTATGTTTTGAGTTTTTACTGCAAATGTCACATCCATAACACTGGAAATGCTCTCTCTATATATATTAATTTATTTTTCTGTGGTACCTTTTAGGGACTTTTTTAATTTTGTTGTAAGCAAAGTGTTCTCTTCTCTTCTTGTGTATTGAATGTATTGTGAGAGTGCTTCAGGGAGTATGTGTGTGTGTGTGTGTTCCTGAGGATCACTCAGTTGGGAGGGCCCATGCTGGACATCAGGGCATCGGAGGGTGACCTCTTCTTCAGGGGTCAGTGAACCCTGTGTGTATTAGTGAGCTCGTGGAGTCTTTCCTCCGAGCCTTTAAATGCACCACAGAGAGAATGAGAGGGTATATGGTGTAGAGTATCTTCTCTGTTCTCTCTGAAACTGAACAAATGCTAATTATACTGCACTCTTAAAAATAAAGGTCCCAAAAGAGGTTTTCTCGCAGCGTAAAAACAGTGTGACGGCATGAAAGTACCATTTTAGTGCCCTGAAACATCATTTAGTGAATAAATCTTTTCTTTTTCTTTTTTAACATGAAGAACTTAATAATTTAAAGAATCATTTTCCACCAGGCTGTGTTTACACTATAGTGTGTGTTTCGTTTTGAACACAGTGTTTTAAAATCAGAATGATCCTCATCCATACTGGCATTTCACTTTGTTTTACAAAACATCTCCATGACTGAAAAATGAATGACTGAAAATAAATGTATAAAATTCTACAGATTAGTAAATGTAATAATGCTAAAATAACTCAATACCATAACGACTGCATTGCATTAAAAGGAAAAAAAATACACATTTAAATTGCCAGCTAATCTTTCAATAGCTGTTTTCAGAACAGAAGCAGATAAAAATCTGAAAGAAAACCTATGCAATTATATTACAAAAGTGTAGTTTTTAGATAAAACACACATGAGAATAGTATTAATATAGTTATAATTTGGTATTCACTTGTAAAAGAGTGACATTTTTACCAGTTTTTGGAACATGATAGAAATCTGAACTGTGCAATTCATAAATAAAATACAAATTATACACAGTCTGTTTTAATTGTTGGAAGCTAGCTCTCTGCAACTCTCATGTGGTCGCCAACTGAAGCTTAGCAAGGCTGTGCCCGGTCAGTACCTGGATGGGAGAGCTACAATAGGTTGCTGCTGGAAGTGGTATTAGTGTGACCAGCAGGGTGCGCTCAACCTGTGGTCTGTGTGGGTCCTAATGCCCCAGTATATTGATGGGGACTCTATACTACTCAGTAAGTCCCGTCTTTCGGATGATATATTAAACTGAGCTCCTGACTCTCCATGGTCGTTAAAAGTCCCAGAATTGAAACGGAGTAGGGGTTTAACCCACTGTTTGCCCACTTGCCCATCATGGCCTCCTAACCATCCCCAGATCCTAACTGGCTCCTCTCCACCAATAAGCTAGTGTGTGGTGTGTGGTCTGGCGCAATATGGCTGCCGTTGCATCAACCAAGTTTATGCTGCACACTAGGGTTGGATGAGGAGATTCCCCCCAAAAATGTGTAAAGTGCTTTAAGTATGCAGAAAAGCACTATATAAATGTATGGAGTTATTATTAGTACTATTAATTAAAGCTAAACAAACAGTTTAGCAGCTGTAGTGCAAGTAGAAAAAAGTTTCTGTTGTAAACCCTGTATGAGTAAAAAATACATTTCATTGGCTGATGCTACTATGATGATCACGTCAGCCCCAACTTTACACACCCTCTGTCAAGCATTGACGCTGATGCCCCGTGTGAATCGGGCATAAGGCATTAAATTAACAATCAATATTCTAGTACACTGTAAAAAATGCTGGGTTCCACACAATTCATCCATGTTGTCCCAACACAAATCTATTAAGCTACCTTAAACTGAGTGAGTCCAAAGTGAACTGAAAATAAAACAATTAAGTTGTTCGAAAAAAATCTCTAGAATTTTGTTGTTTCAGCTCATATTAAAAAAATTCTTCGAACAAGCAACAATATTTTTTTTGAGTGTAATAGGCCAACAAGTGGTATTGTATATCTAAACATTCTTTTTTTTTCTCCAGGAAATCAGAAAAACTGTTTTTACTCATTTATTTATTTATTTATTCTAATTAAAAACATAATATTTAAAGTTAATACTGTGTTTCTATATGTTGTCAAACACTTTTATGCTTGATTACATGATTTAAAAGTTAACAGCTCAAATGAGGTCATGAGTTTTCTGATCAGCAGATGTTGAAAATGTATTTGTGCATCATTAGAATGGCCACATCTGAGATCGTATGCATTACATTTCCATTAACTTCCAGCTTGTAACATTTATTGTAGCTGGCAAAAATTGAATTTTATAAAAGATATACTGCTTTAGGCTATTTAAGATAATGTTGGCTGAATGGCAAATGCTAAACTAGACCAAGACACTCTTTTCCTCTCCTCAGATTCATCAAAGGTTAACATATTCAGACAATTCCAGATTTGCTTACAGCTTGCATCAGCAAAAAAACAGCTTTTTGATTTAAAAAGCTGTGGTCAGGCTTAACTAAAGAGACACACTTCATTCTGTAAAGAGGTGATGTGGAGGTAAAAGGTTTTGCTGACACTGAGAATCCAGTGAGGTTTACTTTTTTTATTGATTTAAAGTTTGTAAAAAAACAAACAAACACAAAAAAAACCTGACATAGAGTGAAATCAATTTGAATTATGCAATTAAACTGAATTATGTACAGTAGATAAAAGTTTTCTACCGGAGATGTATTTAATATTGAGTTATTTTGTCAGAATAGATTTATAAATGCTATTGAAATTAAATTATGCTATCTGAATCCATCAGTACTTTTATGCTGTATATTTTAAATTGGTATAATAATTTTATGCTCACACAGATAATACCGTTTGATTTAGTTTTTTATTTTGTGTTTCAGAACAAATGCATCACATCTGTACAAGGGAGTACCATTCGAAACACGGTGAAATGTGGTTTTTGTTAAAGGTTGAGTATTACAGTGAGAGGGAAAGCTCTCCATCACTGTCTGAAACATTCATTGAGACACACAGTAACGCTTGCTTGGTTATTCATTATGAAGTAGGTCTATCTGTTGTCCATTGAAGAACAAAACGTACTGAATTAATGATTCTCTTAGGCCATGAAACAGCTGGTTCACTAGACCTTTGCTTCCTCTTATGCTCACACATCTGTCGTTCCCAACCTTTCCCTCTTTTCATTGTCTCCTCTGTGTCTCTGTGCCTCTCGTCTTCTCTTATTTCATTGCCACGAGAAATGATTTCAATTCTTAGTTTTTGTCTATAATAACTAATTTGACGTTTCTGTGTGGAGTTTGCATTTTCTCCCCGTGTTTGCGTGGGTTTCCTGTGCTATGGTGAATTGAATACACTAAATTGGCAGTAGTGCACATGTGTGAATGCAAGAGTGTATTGGTGTTTCCCAATGCTGGGGTTGCAGCTGGAAGGGCATCCGCTGTTTTAAAAACATATGCTGGATAAGTTGGCGTTTGATTCCACTGTGGTGACCCCTGATAAATAAAGGAACTAAGCCGAAGGAAAATGAACAAACGAACTAATTTGCAAATAACTATATATTTTTTCAATTTATTGTACTATTCTCAGGTCAGATATATCAATTATACATTCAAATAAAAAAAATGTTATGGTTAGTTCAAATCTCCATAGATTTATAACATCAATATTTATGCTATTTAAAACCTGTGCATGTCATTTGTAAAATTTAAATAGATTTCAAACAATACACAACTACTGTATAAAGGCCATGCTTGAGAATTGAGTCAACAAAGGCTTGAATAAACCCCTCAGTATGTTTTTCTTTTTATTATTATTATTATTAATATTAAGGTAAATTGCTATTTAATATGTAAGCCTTTACAATAGTATGAACATGAGCAACAGTGATAATTTAATGTCATGATTCGATGCCATACCTTCAACACGCTGAGCATTGTGCTTTATGTTTGTGTTATTATTAATGATTCATTAAAGATTATCATGAATCATGCATGTGTAAAATGCATTAAATGAAATGTATACTTATTATGATTTTTGTGAATATATAGCTGGACAGGCTTGTGTCGATTGACAAATGATTTAAAATAAGAAAAAAATAAAAATAAGAATAAGAATGAAAATAAGAAAATAATTATTAATGGGCCTGACAAAAGTAAATATTCATGTGAAACCAAATTATGATTTGTCATGTACTAAACCACAGCAGCAAAGTGAGTGGCTCTTTAACGTTATGTACTAGGTTAAAATTAGGAACTTCCTCTAGTCACTGTTGTTGTTGCCTCGTGTAAATTCCTGCCAGCTTTTAGCCCAGAGCCAAATGTTCCATTCAGATTTTCCAAAAACAATGTTACATGTAGGCGACACGGTGGCGCAGTAGGTAGTGATGTCGGCTGGGTCAGTTGGCATTTCTGTGTGGAGTTTGCGTGTTCCCGCCGTGTTCGCGTGGGATTCCTCCGGGGGCTCCGGTTTCCCCCACAGTCCAAAAATATCTGGTACAGCTGAATTGTCCATAGTGTATGTGTGTGAGTGAGAATGTATGGATGTTTCCCAGTGATGGGTTGTAACTGGAAGGGCATCCGCTGCGTAAAACAAATGCTGGATAAGTTGGTGGTTCATTCCGCTGTGGCAACACCGGATTAATAAAGTGACTAAGCCGACAAGAAAATGAATGAATGTTACATGTAGCTATATTGTGCAGATTACTTGTAACTGTGTTACACTATTGCAAGGTATATTAAATGTGTCTGCACACATTTATTTATTTATTTAAAGGGAAAAAATATGAATTAAGAAGCACTAAAATGATTGAAAGTGACAATAGAGAATTTATATAAAGATTTATATTACAAACGATTTCTATTTTAAATCAATGCTGTGTGTTTGAGCTTTCTGTTTATCAGAGGGAACTGTTAAAATGGAGAATTTTTCAAATGTATCAGAGATCAGCATGTTAACTTGAAGGATTTGTCATCAGAGGAATAAAGAATGTTTCCAAATATATTAAAATATTTTACATTGGAATTATATTTCAGAATATTAATCAGAATATTTCTGCTATTAATTACTTATAAATGAGTAATATAAATCTCACTTTTAAATTCATATTTTCTATAGAATGCTTTACAATAATATATGGGTGCATGTTCAGTAGATTAGTACCAAAACCAAAACTAGAACTAATCTAACAAAAAATAACTTTGTACACCCAAATTAATATGTTGTCACCCTTCAAAACACAAGTTTAGATATTTTTTAAATATCTTAAGATATGATTTAACTCTTTTAATGTAGAGAAAGTTATTCTTAAGACCTTTTACAATTCATTTATTGAAAGTATTTTGTCCTTTTTCTTTATTTTCTGGTTTTCTTCACTGCCTATAAAAAACAAGAATCGTCTTCAAGGCATTGTCAATTTGTGCTCAAAAATATTAGGAGTTCCCCTGCGAAGTCTTGCATACTATTATGAACAGCAGGTGTTGAGGATGGCACATAAAATACTAGGAGACAATACACACCCTTTGAGTAGATATTTCGAGTGGAAGACCCCTTGGGCGACGTCTAAGGACAATAAGATGTTCCACAAACCGTTATCAATTTACTTTTGTGCCTGAAGCTATTAGATTACGCAATAAATATAGTTAATCGGTCGGTTATTACTATTAGTTATTATTATTATTTATTATTGTCATTATTTGTATTTTGTTTTTGTACTTGATGTTAAGTGTTTGTGTTTATTGTGTTAAGTGTGTTATTTTTGTTATATGTGAAGCACCACCATGTCAGAATGAATTTTAAACTAAACTGAACTATCCTTCAGCGTAGTCCCTGACTTATCCGGGGTTGCCATGGTGGAATGAACACTATGAAACAAATCATGTTTTGGACCATTGTTGAATTTTTAATAAATGGTATATTAAAAAAAAAAATGTAAATGTGCACAGGTTGGTCAGAATATATTTTTAATATTATTAAATATTATTCATGTTATGCTATTAGATGTAGAAGAGCTGAATGTGCCCATGTATTTAGTCAAATATGGCTGACCCAGCCTGCCCAGTGCGTGAGACTGCAGGCTGTTTTTCTTCCTCAAGGTCTTCTGAACACACACACAAGGCCATGACAGTAGAGCATGTGTACGTTCACACACTCACAAATAGTCAAGTGCTTTCTGAAAAGGGAAGGTGAGTCCGCACGCAAGCAAAGGAACACACACATCTGCTGAATGTGTCAGGCGGTGCAGGGATTCTGGCTAGAGGTGAGAGATCCTGCCAGGCGTTTTGATTAAATCCTAGAGGAAATTGTAACTTCCTTTTGCAAAGGACAAGGTCTCAGATCAACAGGCATGCAACAGTGTCATATACCCTTCAGCTTTAACAAGGCTGTAGAGCGACAGAAGAGAAAAGAGTCAGAACTTACTTTAAGTGCAGAATGAGAATATGGAAAAGTGAAGCTGGTGTATATCAATGCAGCCATAAATATCTGTTTTTTCAGAATGTTTCCTACACCGCTGTACTAGTTTGATGTCTCTTCATACTCATACTCCATAATTGTATTTTTAAGAAGTTAAACATGTTCAACTCTTGTTCAAATATGTTCTTTTTTGTTTGTCTATTGATTTCCTTTTTGGTAACTAGTTTTCTCATGAAACTTCTCATGAAAAATAGTTTTCAAACAAACTGTGTTTGCCAAAACAGCAATTGTTTATGTTAATTACTCAAAGATAGTAAGATGTTTTAATCATTTGAAGCTGACAGTTGAAGTTGAAGCTGACCACTAGTAAAATCACCTTAAATTTAAATAGTACTTTCCCTCTGAATATTTTCTGCTGTGCACATATGAGCATTAACAAAATATGTACTAAATGATTTTAATAAATAAAAATAAAAAGATTTTTGCTGCTTGTTCAAACTACTTATTTAAATGTAGTTGAAAAAACAATTCTTATGTTTTTTGGCACAACTTAATTGTTTTATGTTTAATGTACCTAAATTTGTGAAAATGATTAAATTAATCAGAATCAGAAAGAGCTTTATTGCCAGGTATGTTCACATACGAGGAATTTGTTTTCGTGACAGAGCTTCTACAGTGCAACAGAATTACAGAGACAGGACAAAAAACAGATAATAAATATATTCAAAAAATAGAAGTGGTAAATGCAAATATACAATTGGACAAGTGTATGTACAGGTGTATTACTATATACAACATTATATGTGCAGCTGTTACGTGAAAATTGGCATGTAAAGTGTGTTGTTAAATAAGTGTATGTGTGTGTAAGAGTGTATTGCAAGTAGTGATGTTGGTTCCACGATTATTATCATCAAGTGCTCTTGAGATGGATTGCCTGTGGGAAGAAACTGTTTCTGTGTCGGGCTGTCTGGTGCACAGTGCTCTGTAGCGTCGCCCAGAAGGTAACAGTTCAAAGAGGCAGTGTGCTGGGTGTGAGGGGTCCAGAGTGATTTTGGCAGCCCTACTGCTCGCTCTGGATAAGTACAGTTCTTGAAGAGTAGGGAGGGTTGTACCAATGATTCGCTCAGCAGT
The DNA here is from genome assembly GCA_903798035.1 of Danio albolineatus. Lineage (NCBI taxonomy): Eukaryota > Metazoa > Chordata > Actinopteri > Cypriniformes > Danionidae > Danio > Danio albolineatus. The sequence goes on from CAIGQQ010039163.1 coordinate 4,630,809, forward strand.
CCGAACTATTCGGCGTAGTCTTCGAAGGTCAGATTTGGTAGCTGAGCTAAACCAGACAGTTATTGAAGTGCAGAGGACTGATTCAGTGATGGAGGTGTAGAACTGTTCCAAAAGCTCCTTTGGAAGGTTGAACTTCCTCAGCTGATGAAGAAAGTACAGCCTTTGTTCAACTTTTTTGACAATGGAGTCAATGTGAGTGTCCCACTTCAGGTCCTGAGAGATAGTGGTGTTCAGGAACCTGAATGACTCCACTGCTGCCACAGTGCTGTCCATGATGCTCAGTGGGGGGAGAGCAGGGGGGTTTCTCCTGAAGTCCACTATCATCTCCACTGTTTTGAGCGTGTTGAGCTCCAGGTTATTGTGACTGCACCAGAGAACCTCCTGTCTGAAAGCAGACTCATCACCACCCTAAATGAGGTCGATAAGGGTGGTGTCGTCTGCAAACTTTAGGAGCTTGACAGAGGAGTCATTTGAGGTGCAGTCATTAACTTATTAAATTTAAGATGGGACAACATGAAGAAAATGTGTGGAATCCAGCATTTTTTACTGTGCACTTGCTGTTATCAGAAAACCAGTAACCACCATTTGCCTCATGCAGTCCAACACATCTCATTCAAAAGAGTCCGTCAGGTTGTTGACTGTGGTCTGTGGATTGTTGAGCCACTCTTTTTCAGTAGCTGTGTGACATTGCTAGATATTGGCAGGAACTGGAACACTGTGTCATATACATCAATTCAGAGCATGCCAGACATGCTCAATGGGTGATATGTCCAGTAAGCATACTGGCCATGACAGAAGTGAAATCTTTATATCTTCTAGGAAATGTACGTATCCTTACAATATGGGGCTGATGTTTTCATGTACAAAATGAGATGATGTTTTTTTGATGAATAGCACACTGTACCTCAGGGTCTTGTTATATTTTTCTGTGCATTCAAAATGCCATCAACACTATGCAGGTGTGTTCATTGTCAATAACATATGCCTTCCCATACAATAACCCCAATGTCATTGTGGGCCACTCGATTCACAGCGGTGACATCAGCAAACTGCTCACCCACACAATGCCATACACGCCGTCTGCCATCTGCTCTGTACAGTGAAAAATGTCATTCATCAGTGAACACCAGTGCCAGATGCTATCCAATTCGAGCGTTTGTCCAATCAAGTCAGTTACGATAAAGAACTGTGGTTAGGCCGAGATCCCAATATGGACAACGAGCATGCAGATGCAGAGTTTCCCTGAGATGGTTTCTCACAATTTGTGCAGAAATTCATTGGTTATGCAAACCAATTGTTGCAGCAGCTGTATGAGTGTGGCTTATCCCTGATCACCTGCAAGGTGGAAATGCTGGATGTGGAGGTCCTGGGCTAGACTGATAACACATGGTCTCCTGTTGTGAGGTCAGTTGGATGTAAATGTTTTCTTTACTTATGGTAGAGAAATGAGCATTCAATTCACAGGCAACAGTTCTGATGGACATTCCTGCATTCAGCATGCCAATGACACTTGATGAATTGTTATATTTTACTCCTGTACACTAATCACCAACCTAGTACTCTGTGACTCATCGTGTTTTCCATTTTCTGGTAACATCAGTCTTTGGTGTTAGTCTAAAGAAAGAAATCTAACTTTGAAGCTGCAGTATGTCGCTTTTTGTGCTCTAGCTGTTAATAAATAAAGCTGTAAGGTAGAACATTCTAGCCAGAGCCTCTCTCTGCTGATGGATAATGGATATGAAAATTCACACAGGTGCTGGGCTACTCCGTAGCAGAGATCGAGCTGATAGCACAAGACATTAAACATTTAATGCCTTTAAATTAGTTTGAAAAGACTTACAGTATATTATTCGAACTTTAATCTTTTCAGTCAGCAATACCACAGTCTTATTCTCTATTGCACCAACATGTTAGAAAATGTATTTTAAGCACGTTTAACAGTGTTGCTTGTAGTGGCTGTACACCTACAGAAATAGGCTTTCTGTTTTAGGCAACAACTGTTCCTCGCACAGAATTTTTTATAACACATTAAAGTGGCATTGCTGCCACTGCAAAGAGCTACAAAGTAAAACTCTGAATATGCAGAGCTCAGCTTAAATGAGTCCACCCTCACAGATCTCTCTTTAAATTATTATTTTCTATAAGATGCTTTATAAGAATATATTTATGGATATACATTAGATTAGTCAGTACCCAAGCCAAAACTGGAACTAATCTAACAAAAAAATTAAACAAAAAAAAAAAACAGGATCACAGTCCAAAAATTAGTACACACAAATGAACATGTTGGGGAAAAATATTAAATAACATTATAATAAACAGGAAAAATCAAGAGAAACAAAACATATATGTATATATGTACAGTATATATTTGTATATTTGTTGTAGAGATTTTGTAGTTTGAGGTTTTTTCAATGTATTATCTTTTGATTCCTAAAGATGTTAGGTGATCAAACTTTAATTTTAATGGATATAGCTGTTTAATAAAACTTTGTTTAATTTTCTGGTTATTTCTACAATAAAATAAAAAAAATATGAATTTTCAAAAGGGGTTGTACTCATTTATGCTAAGCACTGTATGTATGCATATTTAACTTTAAAAATGAAACAATTTATTACTAATTTGTTTTACTCTCTTTTTTTAGTCACAAGTTGGAACGTGTCTAAATGAGTTTGTTGTAATATTTCATTGAAAACCTGTTTATTTTCTTCTGATTATTCTACACATAATAATTGGTTTTACATGCAGTGTACATATCAGCTTCAATGCCTTTCTTCATATATCTAGGGTTAATGTCCATCTGCACTTCTGTTTGACTCTGAGAACAACAGCCTTCTCCTCAAAAAGGTGAAAAGTCAAATATTGTACTTTAAAAAATACACACTGCGCATAAAACGCATTAGACTAGCATCACAATCAGATATTTTGATAAATGTAAGATGTCATAGCAACTACAAAGGCAGAGCTAAAGTTATTAATTTCTGCATTCCTCTCTATGAGAGTCGAAGTGTTTTATAGTTTACTCTTTTGACCACGAGAATGAATAGACATATTCAGTGTGCATGCACCAAGCCTGAGTGCTGTTTATAAACCATAACTGAAAATAACTTTCCCTTAATTACTATCCTTAATTCAATTCAGTTCATGTTTTTGTGTAGAGCTTTTCAAAGAATGTATTTATTTAAGTAAACAAAAGTTGTTCATTCATTCATTTTCTTTTCGGCTCAGTCCCTTTATTAATCAGGGGTCACCACAGCAAAATGAACCGCCAACTTATCCAGCACATGTTTTACACAGTGGATGCCCTTCCAGCTGCGACCCATCACTGGGAAATAAACAAAACTTGTTATGCAGATAATGCAATCCTGTAGGTACTTCAAATCATGTGCTGTAGCCTATGTACTATTCATTTTTGAAGAAACAACTAGTATTGTGGTTCATGGCTTGGTTGTGAGTCTTGACAGTTGTTGGGGTCATCTGGGCTTTTTACAAAGCTACATCCAAACTGGAGCTGGTATAATCTTTAGTTGCCTCAGGATGGACATTCCAAGGTAGAAACAGAAAAACAAAAATAACCTAGCTGCTTTTAATAATAATTGCAAACAGAAGAAAATAACATGCATTTGATCAGCATAATGGAGCACGTTATAGGATGCATATGCTTGGCAAAACAGAAGCATCTTTAAAGGTCCGGTGAAATAATTTTATTTATTTTTTAGATTTTAGAATCAGTATTGTTAGTTTTAAGGACATTTATAAGCTAGTGTGCTCCGAAACAGTGACAAACTATTTTTATTTGATGTGCTTGAGCTCAACCACTCTCACTGGCTGAGCTGATATAAAACAAAACACTATGTACCCTTTTCACATTTCCGAGTTTCTCAGCAGCAGACGTCATCATAGTTGGGTAAACTTAGAGCTCAGTAATGGGAGAGTACAATAAATATTGTTTACAATCCAATTTGCTTGTATAATAAAAGAAAAACTCAACGATAGTGTTAAAAGACTTTCAGAAAAAGAAAGAAAATTGTGTGAGACTGATAACGGCAGCCAGAGGAGAGAACAAATTTACTGTCCCACCCATAGATACTGCATTAGAAACACCTTGCGTAAGTGGTAATTAGTTTTTTGTAATTTGATGCAAACATAATATAATAAATATGTAAATACTTCTAAATGTACAGATGTTTTTTTTATTTATTTAAATATTAAAAAACCTTCAAGGATTTAAGATGCAGATGACTGTGAACACCTCACAACAGTCTTGTGAAAAGGGTCCATTAGCTGTTTTTTCATTAGCCGAAGGAAAATGAATGAATGAAAACTTAGAATAAAAAAGAACACATTTCAAAGCACTTCTTGGGACCTTTAAAATAATCTTAAACCTCAAGCCTCAAACATGATCAGTTATTCTAGAGTTTAGAAGTCCTGAGTTCTGTGATCTTAAAATAATGTAATGAATTGTAGCATGAAAAGACTAATGCTGAACCATTTTGAGCCTTATTAGAAGTGATACTTTATATTCAACACAGAACATAACTGGTAGTTGTAGTGAATATTATTTTGACCTAGTAAGAATTCAGTTGCTGCATTTCAGACTAGCCATATAGCCTGTCGATGGATAAACACCTAGTAGCGCAGTGCAAGTATCCAGTCCAGAGGTCGTGACTGCATGAACTAGCCTTTCTGCATTAGAAACAGGTAATATGTTTCATAGATTGCCAATGTTTTTCATTTTTATTAAAAAAAATGTTACATGAAAGATATGATATTCAAAGGATGAGTTGCTGTCTAAAAAGGACCCAATTTTTTGTCTCTAGAGGAGATGCACATTTTGTACTGAGAGCTACTTTGTCTCCTTTTAGTATTTGGTCCAATAAGTAATATCCTTTCTTATTGTAATTGAATAAAAAAATCTTTAACACACTGCGATAGATAAAGTTTCATCTGGGCTTGATGAAATATTTACACGTAACTGGGTATCATCAAAATATTTGCCCTCTAGTAACATTTTTCCCAGTGGCAATGTGTAAATTAAAAACCGCAGAGGAAACAGATCCTTGCTGCACAGTACATTTTACTGGCATTAAATTGAAAGGGGTCTGGACTTTGGATGCAGACCTGGCGCAGTGCAATCTGAGCTGCGTCCAATGCTTTTTAATGAGCTCACCCTACCCTCACGGTGACGTCACTAGCTCCATTGAGTGCATTGTGTCTGACATTGCATTACTGAGATATGCAGTCTCAGCTTGCATCATCAAGGCTGCATCCAGATACTATTGATTATAACATAAACCAGATTTAGGCTCTAAAACAATTCACGTTTACTGTATTCCTGTCTTTGATACAGTAAGTTCATTCATTCATTCATTTTCTTGTCGGCTTAGTCCCTTTATTAATCCGGGGTCGCCACAGCGGAATCAACCGCAAACTTATCCAGCATATTTTTTACGCAGCGGATGCCCTTCCAGCCGCAACCCATCTCTGGGAAATATCCATACACACACATTCCCACTCATACACTACAGACAATTTAGCCTGCCCAATTCACCTATACCACATGTCTTTGGACTTGTGGGGGAAACCGGAGCACCCGGAGGAAACCCATGCGAACACATGGAGAACATGCAAACACCACACAGAAATGCCAACTGACCCAGCCGAGGCTCAAACCAGCGACCTTCTTGCTGTGAGGCGAACGTGCTGCTCACTACGCCACCGTGGCGCCACAGTAAGTTCATATGGTCACTATTTTTGCATAAACAGACTAAGCAGATGACAGAAATTGTATCATGCATGAGCAAAGTGGAACATGGACGGATGACTGCAACTTTAGGCTTGACTAAGGACTGAAGTCACCACAGTAATCTGGTTCATTTCTGCTAGTTTTAGATCCATGTAAATCATTTTAGCATTTACTAATAGACATCGAGCTTTTTTTTGTGCTTTTCACTGAAGATACACTTTTATCTTTTTTGCTAATTTCAATATCTGTACAATTTTAAACTATGTTGAAGGATTCATGTCACTTCAGGGAGCAATAAGCTGAGAGGGAGAGAGAGAAGGACAGGATGCGTTAGGATGGCCAGTGTTTGGATCAGGCGCAGGATTTGTCTGTGAAGCCGTGGTTAAAGGTTTACAGTGCAGCGGCCCCCGGGGAGCGTCTCACACTTTAAAGCCTCGATTTGTCTTGGTGGCACCTCTTATCTCAGGAAACTGTTTATCTCCAGCTTCCTATTCTCTTTGCTTTGTTTCTTCCCTCAACGTTTGCTTCCTGTTTGGTCCTGGTTGTTGTCATTATTTCTGGTTTAGCGTCTTTGTCCCCTGCTCTGACCATCTGCTCCATTCAAAACAACCAACAAACTCTGTTTAAACTCTTACTAGGCAACATTTATTTCATCGTCACGTCTATTTTTCTCCTGTTTCCCTCCAGCCGTCTCAGTGGTCTCTGCATGCACTCACCTACATCCACCCACTATGCCATTACAGTAGCTTTCTTTCATACTCTGTCCTTCTCTTCCTTCCTTTCTCCTTTCTTTCCTCTTCTCTGTGGCCTGTGACAGAAAGGATAATTAACGAGCATCATAAAGCGCTCTCTCTATTAGCCGTGCTGTGGTGAGTTTGCCAGCTCTGTCATTCTGAACAAAACCATGCGGCTCTTCTATTTGATCCGCACTTCAAAGAGGGATCCCCACTGTTCTCCGCTCAGCGCTCTAATTGTGTCCTCATTTTGGATGGGGCAAAAACCCCCAACTGCTTCAAAACCAGCCAGTGCAGGGCACAGATAGCACAGAGAGGGGACACACTCAGATAACCACTTTGGGAGAAGTTTTACTTTTACACCGCCCTCTGATCAGTTTCGTGACTTTCCTAGTAATGCTAAAAAATGATTTTAGGTTGAGAACTGGTTTTGGATCAGTGTTACAGGGGCATATTTACTTTGTGAACACAAATCTCACAGAATGTGTTGATTATAGAAGCTAATCTGCGTTCCTGTGACCTACTGCGAATGAAGCAAAAGCCCATGAAGGACACATTAAACTATTCTCCTGTGCTAATTGTAGTCAGATTAATGTGTTTGCATGTGGGATGAGGCCAAGTTACAGTCATATTACGTTTCCATCTGAAAAACAGTCTGGAGTAGATTAGAGCATTTAAAAATCTTAAAAGTCTGACTGAAATTGAACTTTGAAAGTACATGTATGTGCACTTGCATTAGAACTAGAATTAGTGTCTGGTTTTAAACACTCTCCGCTGCGATGCCTGATTATGAGGCGCTCTACATGTGTTTGAGTATGTGTATGTGTCCGGATGTTTGTGTGTGCCTCATCAGATAAAACAGCATTCTTAAGTGGGACGCCACAGTTTCCCCCTTTTTACACCAGGAGCCCATAAGATAAAACACCACATCAGCATCCTTTTAATTACAGGATGAACCTTTTAAAAGAAGAAGCTTATCAGTAAGATGCTTTTCCTCCTAGAGCGCAGCATACATTACGTTGGGCTTCAATTCATCTTCAGTGCATTCATTTGTTCTCATTTTTATCAAGGTTGGTTATAAAATTAGGATACTTCATTTTCTTAAAGGGGTACTTTACCTAAAAACAGCCTGGCTGTATCAAAAATCATATTTGAGTATATTGATCATGTTTGAGCACAGGCACCTGTTGAGTAAGTATTACTTTGTGGCAGCTAAAATATATGTATGCAAATTATTTCATCATATCCGTCATTTCATTCAAGATAGAAGTGACCTTATTCTCTGCAAAAAAAACATTGAAGATATTTTGAAGAAAGACAATTGTCCATGGTAAACGGTGAGTAGTGTATATATATATTATAGCATATATATATATATTAAGGGGTTCAACTATCCCTTGAAAAGTTATTTCAAAGTAAACAATACTTAATAGTGAAGTAGACCAGGTAGTTTCTAGACCCTGTATACTTAAAGGCACAAAATGTACACATTTTAGACTGACATTATAATTTCTTGCATTATGTTTCTGCAGGACTCACATAGGATGTAATGAAGACCACAACTCCCATTATTCTATACTCAAAAGTTACATATTGTGTACTTTCTACTGCTTTTGCTTAAAGAAAAATAGGGTCTATGTTGACATCATTTCAAACAAAATTAAGCCAAAAACGAAGTTTGCCTTCAGAATCTGAAACAGCTTGCCAATACAAAATTAGTTTTGACTTTGACTGCTAAACACCTTTGAAATACCATTGGTCCTCTATTATTTGCAATGGGTGTGGCTCTGAGGCTCCGCCTTACTTTACTTTGAAATCCTCCAGTTTCTTACCTTTCAGTCTGTCGGATCAGATGTTCACACGTAAACATTTGCACATTAATAAATTGCTTTATAATAGAAACTGAACTGTAATTCTAATTCAAAGCAGCACTGACACAGTTTTTCTTGTTCAGTACTGTAAAGCTGTTTAAAAGAGTGTATATGTAAACAAATGTGCCATGACTTTTTCCTGAAGTGCTGAAATCCAGACGTTGTGCAAACCTCTACATCACTATCATCAGATGCTTTCTTAACTGCAGTTTTCTCATTGCTGTCATTTTAGTTGTATATTTATTTTGTTGTTAAAGTGGGAAGTGCATTTTTACATACAAATCACCGCACAGCTCTTAGTAGTATGAGAATCCCATCTCCTGACTGTGTCTGCTCTCATTGCACAACGAGGTCATAGTGCTAATCTAGCGGGCACACACTACACACATGCCAGCCTGCTGTCTCTCACCACCCTCCCCCAGCACACACAACTGTCCCAGACCCCCCTCTTCTGACACACGGCATGCTGTGTCTTTACAAAGCCCCGTTCTGCAGCCGTCCCAGGACTCTGCACTGTACCGCAGGACTGTTGCCCTCTGCCCTCTCACACACCCAGCCCTCTATTGTCCCACAAGAAAAAAGCAACGGTCACATGTGCACCGAACACCTCACAGCTGCTGGCCTTGTCCTCTTCTTGCCACTGGTCTACTGCTGAAATGTCCACAGGTGATATAAGCCAGTTGAATATGAATGTCGTTTCTGAGACCAGTTTGGAATGAAACCATCACGACAACCATGAGGACACATGCATTGTAATACTGTTCTAAACAAAGATTTTTAGCTAAGTAACAAACAAACAAATGATTACAGTGATTTAATGTCACCCCTCCCCCATATCATGTATACACACAGACACACACACACATTCTCCTCATGCAGGCTTCAAAGGCGATGATGGGAAAAGCCATCTCTCCACTGGCCGCTTCAAAGCACAGGAAGTGTGTCAAAGCGACTAGCCGGCTGGTTCCCAGCCCTTGCGTGTGTGTTAGTGTGTGAGCAAGAGAGAGCGGAAAAAAAAATATGTGTATGCAGGGTATAATAACATGCCCATCTCTGTGCTTGTATATGTGCGTGTGTGTCTGGGAGGTTCAAAGCTAGCCAGAATCTTCTGCTTTGAAATAGAGGATGTGAAATCTGCTGTGGCATTGATGCCCCACTCTGGCATATGCATATGTTTGTTTGTATGCGGATGAGTTTTTTTTTTTTTTAATCCTACCTCGGACATGCAGAACTTGTTCTGGAAAAGCTTCTTCTTCTTCAGTACAGAGTGATGCAGTGCAAACAAAGTCTTCCTTTACGTCTATCTCAAATCTCATTCAGCTTTTGCCCCCCAACTTTTGTCTGGCATTTATTTTTAGTGCTCAATTTTTGTCCAACTTTGCTTGCTTTTGGCCAATTGCTTCACCTTTACTGGCTGTGAGGTGATGTTCTTTATAGATAGAGATATTGCGAAGACTGCTTCACTGTATCATTTTAGATGATGAATGGATGCCAGTGTGGATGACACTGGACCAACAGCATCATGAGTTTCACTACGAACAAATGCTGTGCAGTAGAAACCATTTTCTTCAGTAGAAAAAGAGTGCATGGAGAAAGGAGGATTATCTTGAATTAAATGACTTCTGTTCCTGTCTTCCCTCTTGGTGTCACTGGTGTAACCTGTATTTTCCAGCTGTGGTTTACTTATGCACTGTGAAGAGAGATATTGTCAGGTTATCGGGGCAAATTCAGCCGTCATTCATTTTCTTTTCGGCTTAATCACTTTATTAATCAGGGGTCGCCACAGCGGAATGAACCACTAACTTATCCAGCATATGTGTTGTGCAGCGAATGCCCTTCCAGCTGCAACCCATTTCTGGGAAACATCCAAACACATCACACACACTACAGACAATTTAGCTTACCCAATTCACCTATACTGCATGTCTTTGGGCTTGTGGGGGAAACCAGAGCACCCGGGGGAAACCCACGCAAGAACATGCAGAACATGAGAACATGCAAACTCCACACAGAAATACCAGCTGACCCAGCTGAGGCTCGAACCAGCAACCTTCTTGCTGTGAGGCGACAGTGCTACCCACTGCGCCGCCCACAAGTTCAGTCTTATATATTATTATTATTATTATTATTATTATTGCATGTATATTTTTTCATAGTTCATATATTTTCACATTTAATGTTACATTTCTTTATTTATCTTCTTGGTTGTATTTTTATCTCTTTGATGTTGTAAATATGACAGTAAAAAATCCTTTAGGTTAAGCTTTTTAAAGAAGACCCTTGACAATTTATTGCTGAAAACAAAACAAAAAACAAAGATAAAGAAGTTTAGTTTTCCCCTTTTAACATTTGTGTTATCATTTCCAATATTTTAATAATGGCTATAATTTTTTTTAGCAAAACTTGTTCTATACTGATTATACTCTTATCTTATATACTATATCTATACTCTATTACAAATTAAATGTATGTTCTAGTCTCGATAGACAAACAGGCAGTTTTGTTCACATATAGTCTAATGTTGTTGGCTTAATTAGGAAATTACATACGACATTACACTACTAGTTAAAAAAGTTCACTTTACAGTTTATCCAGACAATCATGTTTCAGCTATTCAGTCCAAAGCAGCGATTGGTGTCCGCTCGGATGGACGTGTTTAGCTGACGTCCTGCTCATGGCGCCCACGGGGGGCTTTGCGCTGCTCTTTTTATATTTGGAGTCTCCAAAAGAATCCCGCTTCCCTTTCATGTGCCGCCTCTGCCCAATCAGAGGGAAGGAGAGGCGGCCTGCGCGAGGCGTCAATCCGGCTCTGTGAGTGGCTGTTGGCTGGAGCTGCAGATCGGCTCGCTCCTCCGCCGCCGCTGGATGTGTACGCAAGCCGCGCGCTCTTCTGCACGGACGCTCACAAATACCGCACTCTTTCTGGATTGTTTTTCGTTTCTGATGTTTCTCAAGTGCTCTCCGATGCAGAGAAATGGGTAAACTTCATTCCAAACATGGTAAGACGAGATTCATTCTGGTGTTTTAGAGCAAGACCTTAAATTTAAAGCACATGTGATATAGTTCTCTCGAGTAATGCGTGTGTACGACGTTTTTTTTTCTCTTTTAAAGCTGCTATCTGTAAAGCGAGGGAGAGTCCTGAAGGTGAGTAGGGGATACTTTTCTATTCACCAAATAAATATTTGCGCTTTCTCTTTTAATTGAATTAAAGGGTAATAAAACAAAGCTGCATCGTTCATCGCGTCAAGAAAAACATTTGAAACTTCAGTCGAGAACTTTGTAAACGCAAAGTAATTATTTTTGCAAGATGTATGAATCGTGTTTTTTTTTTGTTCTAGGGGATAGTTTTGTAGTTAACGCGTGTCTGGCGAGGAAAGGACTGGATGACTGGATGGTTAAACAGAAGTATTACTGCTCGAGCTCTCGTGTTGATCAGCAGGACTGCCAGCAGAAAAACAACTGCGAGCTGTCTCCTCGGGTATGTGAATGGTTTAATAACTTTATTACACGTGCATGTTAACACTGGGGAGATTTTTTACTTTGAGAAAGTTGTAAACTTGTTTGCGCTTCGTCTTCATAATTGAAATGCTCTAGGAATCAAATGTCCGAGTGTTAAGCTGTTATTGACTTTCTGAAGTAAGGGATGCATGTGTGGAACTATCTGTATCTTGTAGTAATGTGTATTTCAACTAGATAAAATCTTACTTTTGCTACTATTTTGAACAAAGAGTTCAAATTATTCTGTAATTACGCACACGCAACAGCGTCGCGCGCAAGGTCTTGGATTAATTAGGCTAATTAATCGACACTTAATGGGATTTTACTCACTTTAAAGAAGCAATGTTTATCAAACTAACAAAAATCGATGGATAAACTCGATAAAAATGTAAATCCAACAAATTTCTTATGTAAAAATTAGTCTTAGCGCATCTATAAATTTAATTTTTACAATAAACATACTAATAGGCATGTCACATAACCACCATATCGACTTATAAAATATGTGCACATGCGATATTCGCGCTGTTTGTAGAGGCCACACGCGCTTCAGACCACCCAATTCACGCGCTTTGAAAGCGATCGTGCTATTGTTTTGTGACGTCACCAAGAACAATAGTTTACTCTCTGGAAACACTCTGTAGTTTGAGCCCAACTATAAAAGCCAGAGGCGTTATTACCAGCAGTGATTAAAGGAGAAACACTTCTCTGAATACACGTTTCCCTTTAATGATGTCTGTTAAAACGCTCTCCACGGCTTCAGCTGCTGCCTTTGAAGATAGAGGAGGAGATTTTGTGTTGTTATTCCTTTGAAAGATAGGAAGAGGAAAAGTCAACTTTCCAGACAGGTTTATTTCTGACAAGCACGTCATTTCGAGATGAAATATCAATAGGTAAATAAATATAGGCCCACATTGGTATCTTAAAGGCAGCAGATGTGTTTGAAGGTATATGTTTGGATTTGGTTATCTTTCTTGCGAGCAAAAAAAAAGAAACAAAAAGTTGTGTGTTTTCTATCCTGAATTTGCCCAACAAGGAAAATGTTTTAGCAGTCATGTTTAGACAAAAGGCTCGTCAACTTTTTCACTGGCGGCTCACATGGGTAAATGGTTTATTTGAACGTGGTGGGAAGAACTGTGTGAGGGCTAGGAACAGATGCAAGTTCTCTCTGTAGGTAATAGATCACGGCGGGTTGAAAGCATTGCAGGCTGACAGGCTGGTGACAGCGCTGTATTGTGAAGTAGAGCGAGGGGTGGAGGGAGGGCCAGTCTGTCTCAGATTTGGCATCCTAGTAAACACATAAGAGCACTGTCGTTTAGGAGTGAAGAAATCCTCTGGAAATACCTCAGAGTAAGCCTCTTTTGGTCAAGGGCTGTTGCGGAGTCTCAAAAGACTTTTTGAGGGCTGGAGAGATATGGTGAGACGCTGAGAGTGACAGAAAGAGAGAGAGAAAACCCACAGAAGGCTGCTATTAAACAGCCGTCTCAAACAGCAGGAGAGCGCAGCCACAACTTCTTAAAAACCCAAGCCTTATATGTGGACATCCAAACACAAACCTGATGCTGTTAAACTTTCCGACTGAGGAATGTTGCTGCAGAAATGCTGCATTTAGTTTCTTTTCTGACTCTCTGTAGGAAAGTAAAGGCAATAAACCGCGGGTTGGCACGCAAGATGCAAAATTGCATCGCAAACAAAGATTTGCAACAGAGCTGTGAGGTCTGAAGGGGAGAAAATATGTTTAAGGAGCTCTGAACGCATGGCCCTTGCTTAGTTCAAAGTTCACGCAGTTTGAAGTTTATTACTTTTTTTCACTCTCTGCTGTGAGGAGGAGGTTTTATTGGAGCTGGAGAGATCATAACGCACTCAACAACAGTTACAAAGTCTAAAATGATTTACACATGGTGTACCTGATTTTTATTTAGGAATTCTGACTTCAATAAAGCCATAAAGTTGTTCACTTTTCTCTTTTCTCAGTTGCCTTCATTACATCAGCATGATAATGTGAACCAGGGATTGCTTTAACACAACATGATTGTTTTCCTTCTGATGTACTAATGAGGAGTTTAAGAAACAATAGCAGAACTGAGGAGTGCGTGAGTGTGCGCGTCTGTGCGTGTGTGTGTGTTTTCCCAGTGGGTGTGAAGTGATTTGGTCAGGCTGGGAAAGGATCCCTGCTGAATTCAAACATTTGAACTATTTTTTATAATAACTGAATGTTGAAATAAAGAACGAGAGGAGGTGTTAAAATCATAAACATTTATTTGGAACATTGGGAACTTTTATATCCTTTTGACGTAACAAAGGATCTCCAGGACAGTTTAATGTTTACAGAGTGGAGAACGTTTGGATGGTTCAACTGGAACGAGGATTTGCATCCCTTTGCTGGCTCTCCTTTTTTTCATTTGAACTATTTGAATAGGCAGAACGGTGGTTCAGTGGTTAGCGCTGTCACCTCACAACAAGAGGGTCACTGGTTCGAGTCCCGGCTGGGTCAGTTGGCATTTCTGTGTTCTGAGTTTGCATGTTCTCCTACGTGTTCCTCCGGGTGCTCCGGTTTCCCCTACATGCACTATAGCTGAATTGGTCGTAGTGTATGTGTGTGAGTGTGTATGGGTGTTTCCCAGTGCTGGGTTGCAGCAGGAAGGGCATCCACTGTGTAAAACATATGCTGGAATAGTTGGCGGTTCATTCCGCTGTGGTGCCCCCTGTTAAATAAAGCAACTAAGCCGAAGGAAAATGAATGAATGAACTATTTGAATTTTTCAATTATTATATTATTCATTCATTCATTTTCTATTCGGCTTAGTCACTTTATTAATATGTTTTGAAAATGTTGCATTGCATGTGGAATATCGCTCTATTTAGCATGCTATCACCAATCACACTTTTCACAAGTTTCATGCTAAATCTTATAAAATCAACGTTTAATTATGTAGGAATTCTCTTTTTTGTGAAAAGCTATTGCGTTTTTATAGAAGAATGACCTCACTTCATGAGCATGAGGAAAGCATAAACCTCACTGGCTGATAATACTGGGACTAATAGAGGCTACCTGGAGAGTTAGTTATTTATAGCAGCTGTGCCTAAGTTGGGACAGTTGTGTGTGCCTGTATTTTAAATGTGGTTCAGATGGTATAGATGGTGGGGAGTCCGAGACAGGAATCTGTTTGAATGTGTTTGTGTTGTGTTGTGCTGTGCTCACTCGCCTTTACACACAGACACGCACAACTTTTTTTTGTAGCACTGCTTATTACATTTTCCAGTCTGGTTTGCATTGATTCTGTGCTGTTTGCAAGCACTGTAAAGTCTTTTAAGGGATATACTCACATTGAAGTTCTTTCGTTTCATCTTTTTGTTTTTCAAAGGGGTAAAAGGGGCAATACACTGTTAGTGTTGGAAATGGCGTTTAGATGAATATGTCAATGTAAAAAAAAAAAAAGAAAAAGAAAAACAACAGTAGTGAGAACTGTTAAAGAGAACTGTTAAGTTAAAGGGGAAAAAAATCTAAAGTCTGCCATCATTTACTCACCCTTGACTCATTCCAAACCAGTTTGAGGTTTGTTCATATGTTTAAGACAAAAGAAGATATTTTGAAGAATGTTGGAAACCTGTAACCATTGATATCCATTAGTTGTTTTTGCTTCTATGAATGTTATTGGTTACACATTTCCAACATTCTTCAAAATATCTTCTTTTGTGCTGAACTAGTTTAGTGTGATTTCACCAAGTGGGACATGTTCCTGGATGTCTATGTTGATCCTGGAGCAACATTCAAATCAGCCAATCAGAATTAAGGGATACGTTTACAGTTATGCTAAGTTTAGGCTTACTGTTGATTGTTGTCCAACTATTATTTCCCTCTGATTTTGGGAATAATTTACAGTTATGGTTGGGTTTAGGGGTAGGGAATAGGTATATGGATTACATTTTTGAACAAAAATGACATGCCAGGATCAACATAATGCAGATGTTAATCCAGGATTGCATCGTACCTGGCAAAATCACACCCACCCAATTTAATCTAGCACTTTATACAATAGATTGCTTTTTAAGCAAGCAGCTTTAGAGTTTTGGAAATGCAAGTAATGTCAGTGTTGAGTTCAATAAAAAGCACAACATCAGTTTCTGTTGTAAAGGAGCTCTCTAGTGTGTTCATCTTTTAACTAATGAAGTTTGATATGACAAATAGTGCAGAACCTACTTGATCACCATAGATCAAATGCATATTAAAGGCGTTTACCAGCCGAATCAATATTTTCTGGAAAGTTAATTCCAGAAGGCTGTTTCAAACTGTTGAATACAACTTCAAAAGAAATTTGTTTTGGTCAGATTTTTTTTCTGAAAAAAGCAATGTAGTTCACTCTTTTATTTGGCTTGAAGGTTTACTGTTTTAACCTCATGAAGGTCGAATTCATGTCATGTTTGTTAGCATGTTGAGTTGTGGTTCTCATGTGGGTAATGTAAGTCTAGGGTTACAATTTCCTGTCCCTTATATGAAGCTCTTCAGACTTACTGTTTCACTTTTGCGAAAGAAAATTCCTATAAAATCCATGTAAAATCAAAATGTACATTATTTATTAAGCTAACACACATTGTTATTCTTTATATCTTTTTGGTAATCAAATTTAGGTGCTTCTCTGTTGACGTCAGCTTGACAGCTTCAGCCAGAATATTTTAACAGACTCTTAGTACTTTAAACTGACTATTTTAGACTTATTTTAAATCGGATTGATTGGTGTTCTGTTATGTGCAAATGTTCTGCATTTAGTGTGCATTAGTGTTAGTCTCAGGCAGCTCATATTAAAACTCAGGCCTGTTTACACCTGATATAAATATGTAACTTGCATCTCACAAGTGGACAACACTGAGTAGTGGTATAAAATCTTTTCTTTTTTTTCACTTTCATCCATTTTCAGACATAGTCAAAAACTTGTTAAATTGAGTTGCTTTTGTAATGTAAACGCTCATGTTGTCAGATGTGTTTGAACAGCCACAAAAGACATCAAGCTGAAATACTCTTAAACCATCTGAAATTTAGTTTTAAATGTGAAAATATATCAAGCATAATATTCTCTTTACAGTCTTGATTCTACTTCAAACACATAATGTTCAATGAAGGTTTGCAGCTACCAGAACAGAAACGTGAGCTCTCCATATTATTTTCTGTTGGCTTCTTTTGCATTTGTGTGTAAGTTGTGAAGATCAATAGATCTGAAAAGGTTGATACATACAGACATCTATAGAAATCACAAAAAGTGGTCAGAGGTATACAACAGGAATGGATTAAAACATCAGGTGTAAATGGAAACATGTCTCTGATCTTCATCTGATCTGATCTTCCACTTAACACCGTATTGCAGCGTTCACCGAGTTAGCACCTCTGCATTAAAACCAGCTGAATTACACTATCAAAGAAGAAAAATCATAACTCAGTCAGCTTCAAAGTGCCAAGACCAGACGATGTTACGACTTTGAAATGTGGCTTTTGAAAACCACTCTGAAACCAGTTGGCACAAGAGTTCTAAACTAGGGCAAACCAGACAACATCACAGCTTTAAACGCAATCTCCACTGCAGTCAAAAGCGGCCAATAGGTCAACTATAAACCAAGCCTGATCGTGACTTTGAAAGCATTCTGTATCGCTCTGTGTGTAGTATCGCTCAGAGACCAAACACTTTGAAGCCCAGATCAAATACGGAACTGTAATTCTAAAAATAATTTCTGTAGAAATTCTAGAACTTTTTTGGGGGGGAGGGGAAATTTTGGATTCCAAGTCTTGCTTTTGAAACCCTTCCTGACAACACACAAGCCTTTCCTCTCTATTGCTGTCTTCAGAATTGCCTTTATTGTAGCACAAAGCATGACAGTATATGCACTAAATCCTTTGTCTCTTTAATTCCCCTCCCAATATCCAAAGTATTTCTTTCACTTTAAGCTTCAAGTGTAGTTGTCACACGCTTACCCTCAGACTTCTTTCTCTTTCTGTTCCAGACGTCAGGTTTACCATGTCTCTCCAGGGTTGGTTGAGAACGGATGACAGAAAGAGATTGAAAGACAGAGGGTGGGGGCAGAAGAGAAAAGCTGTTTTTTTTTCTATAAAAGAGAAAGAAAAGGGAAGAGGGAGGAGGGTGCCTCTGGGGAGCGGGACAGCACCTGGCTCTAGTGTTGGGCTGTTAAGGGGCTCCTACGAGAAAGAAAAAGAGGGGAAGAGATGAGAAGGGAGGAGGGGAACATTAGAGAAGTAGATTGTTCTTGCAGGACAGGAAGAGTGAAGGGACCTGCTGCTGGCTGCTCGGTCTGCCTCCTTTAGCAAGTGCTTGTCATTGTTTAATGTTCACATTACTACAGCAGACAGAATTCACTACATTTTTTAAAAGTGGGAAACATATCTGTCAGATCATGTGAACACTTTAAATACTTGTATTATGCGGTGTGAAAAAGTTTTTAAAAAGTTTAGAGAGGTTTCAGAAGTTTGGAATTTTTAAAACACAACACACTAAGGGTGCGTTTATTTGCTCAAAAAGATATTAGAGCAGGAAGCTAGGTCTAGCTAACTCTCACATGGTCGCCCACTGAAGCTAAGCAGGGCTGCGCCCGGTCAATACCTGCATGGGAGAGCCACATGGAAACACTTGGTTCTATTTGGTGTTAGTGAGGCCAGCAGGTGTCACTCAACCTGTGGTCTGTGTGGGTCCTAACTAGGCATGGGCTTGTATAAGATTCTGACGGTATGATAACCTTGGATAAAAATATCATGGTTTCACGGTATGACGGTATTGTGTTTACTGCTCTAAAATATATTGTTTTTAAATGTCGGGCTAAAAAAAGAAAACCTTTTCCCCCGTTTGAACACAATATATTTTATTTTGAGAAACATTTAAAATATTTTGCGGCAGTAAACGTGTCAGGCTAAATAATTCAAGTGAATCATTGATTTCTGCGGTCTTCATTTGTTTCAAAAACACAGATGTCTTTACAATTTACACCTAAAAAGCAAACAAAAAAATGTAAATAAAAAAATCTTACAAATACCTTAGGAACGGTATAGCAAAACATTTTGGCGGTATGAAAACCTTGACTTTTCCATACCGCTGTATACCTTGAAAACAGTTATCGTCCCATGCCTAGTCCTAACGCCCCAGTATATTGATGGGGACTCTATACTGCTCAGTGAGATGTTAAATTGTGGTCGTTACCAGTATGTCCTTTGAAAAAGAGTAGGGGTTTGGCATCCTGGCTAAATTTGACCTCTGTCCATCATGGCCTCCTAACCATCCCCATATCAAAATTGGACTTTATCGCTCTGTATCCTGTCCACCAATCTGGTGGTGTGTGGTCTGGCGCAATATGGCTGCACACTGGGTGTGGATGAGGAGATTCCTTCCAATGTGTAAAGCACTATATAAATGTAAGGAATTATTAGTATGTTATTAAAATAGTATTATTTTGATTTATTATTACAGTTTAAAATACCTTTTAAAATAAAGTACTTATTTTATTTTAAACTGTATTTTAAATTAAAAGTATAATTCTTGTTTCAATGTCTTTTACACATTTTATTAAATCCTCTGATGGATTTAAAAGCTGGATTTACAGTACCATTTTGCCATTCTTTCTTTAAAAACTTTTTCTTACACACAAAAAATGACATTTTCTGTCTGTTTAAACTATTTATTTGAATTGAGCTGAAACAACAGTTGTAGTTTTTTTATTATTTATTGTTAAGTTTAATCTACTTAGATTTGTAAAAACGAATAAGTTAACTTAATTTCTTCATGTTGTCCCAACACAAATAGAATGTGTGGAACCCTGCATTTTTTACAGTGTTTGCTGATTTGTTTTTAAACATTTTTTATTATCATTATCTATGTTTAAAAACGCTGTGCTGCATAATATTTTGGTGGTGGAAGCTGTAATGCACATTTGTCTTAATTGTAAATTTAATTGAATTAATAGATTTCTCTTTGAATGGTTTTTAAAATAAAATGTATGAACGTCTTTATTAACACTTCCGTTTCCTACATAAAACTAAAAATGTATTTTACGAATAAATTCTTAGTGACCCCAGATCACATGTTGGTCAAACTTAGTCAAGCTCATATTATCTAGGTCTGTTAGTCCAACTTCGTAAGGAATGGAGTATAATTTCAATTGAGCTTAAGCATATGCATCACCTTTCAAAAGGACAGATTATTTTTCTTACAGAAATGCTAACTGTAACTGTCACTGACTCATTCATTGAAGTTTATGAATGGCTCTGTATCCTGGAACAGCAGCACGTGCCCCGCATCTGTGTGAGGATAACCTGTAATGAGGTGGAACTTGAAAGGCAGCTCTGAGGTGGCTGGACTTTCCTCTCCAGTTACTCTTGCTTAGTAGACATGCACCGGTGGTTTGGAAAGCATTACAGTCCTCTCAGTTGTAGGCGATTTAAATGGCTCGCCCAGCGTTTTGTATGTGCTTTTCCATTTAACTCTGAGTAATGCAAGTGTGTAAGTATGCATGTAAAAATAGTGTTCAGGTATGTGTGGCATGGGGGTGTGCCGGGGGAAAGGATGGCGCCTGGCTAGGTGCATCAGAGAGAGTAAGAGTGTGCGTGTGTGTGTGTGTGTTGTGCATTAAAGCACGTCTGTCCGGATGTGCTCTAAAGATCAAAGTGCATGGTGGGAATGTGTGGACTGAGTTGCCAGGATTAACAGCTGAGAATCAGGCTGTGTTTCCAAATTTCCTTAAACACACACACACACACACACACACATCCACAGGCACAAGCTGCTAAGCAGGACAGTGTTTTTCTGACCTCCTCAACACCCCTATTTATTCAGCTGCTCTGACACATTTATGATTCTTCCTTACTTCAAAGGGCAAGATTGAGATACTTGACTTATCTGCAAATAAACATTTACTATAGCATATACTGATAAACGCACACATGTAATATCTTTACTTTTTAATGACAGTTTTCATAGTTGGAAATCACCTTTACCCCCCTCATTCCAAACACTGATTTCTGATATGATCTGTTATTCAGATGGATTTACTCAGATTTTTAAGGACCAGCTCCATAAGAAAATGTTTGGCTACATGGGGTCTATTTCTTGATTTATTTGACAAATGTGAGTTTTAAGTGTACCCTCTCTAGTTTTGTGTGTTTTTGACTATGATGTTTTTCTTTTTCTTTCTGTGTCTCTTTTCTTTTTAGTTTTCTTTTCAATTGTCTTTTGTATGTCTATTGTACGAGCCAATGTTTGTTCTTGTTTTGTGTGTGTGTGTGTGTGTGTGTGTGTGTGTGTGTGTGTGTATATATATATATATATATATATATATATATATATATATATATACACACACACACA
>CAIGQQ010039163.1:4662014-4695474 GCA_903798035.1 Danio albolineatus
GGAAAAAAGTGAAAGCGAAGGAGAAATTCTGCTGACCGGTTCTCATTTCAGCCAACTGAGAAGAACTCATATTTATAATACAGCCCATCCATCATCCAGACAACGCATAATTAGCGCATGCTGTCGGCTAACCTCTGGAGCATTATGGTGAACGCGTGTGTTTGCGTGCGCGGCTTTGTGTCTCTCGTGGCCAGTGTATGGCTTGAGGCACTACAGCAAGACATTTAGTGTGCCTGTCTAGTGTGGATGAAGACAAAGCAGGCCCTCACTGGCAGAAACAACGTGCACAGACACGCAGCTGGAGAGCTTCAGCTTCACGGTCAGTCTTCGGGCCGGAGAAATGACTTGTTTGCAGCTTTCAGACAGCTGAAGTGTTTAAATGAGAGAAAGACAGCAGGTGTGTTGAGACGATGCTCTTTTTCTTGACTGGTGGCTGGTTTAGAAAAGGACGGAATGTTTATAGACGGCTGTATGTATATGTGCTGTGTTGTGTTTGATTAGAAACTTACAGTCCAGTGTAAGCACATATTGATATCGTCTGTAATGGGATATGTACTGTAAATGAGATCGCTTAGATTTTAACTATGTCACTGTTTTGTACTTGGTATGTATGTTTTCAGTAGTGCGATAAGAAGTGGTCAATCGACACATGACTGTTTTAGCCTGGTATTAACATACCTGTAAACATGAAACCTACAGGAAAATGCGAAAGCAAGCCAATTTTGATTGCAATCTGTACATACATACATTAATTTTCCTTCGGCTTAGTCCCTTATTTATCAGGGTCACCACAGTGGAATGAACCGCCAACTATTCCAGCATATGACTCTGCATGGCCAATTTTAGTTTATCCAATTCACCTATACTGCATATCTTTGGATTGTGGGGGAAACCGGAGCACCCAGAGGAAACCCACGCAAACATGGGGAGAACGTGCAAACTCCAAACAGAAATGCCAACTGACCCCACCGGAACTCGAACCAGCAACCTTCTTGATGTGAGGTGACAGTGGTATCCACTGAGCCACCATGCCGCCCGCAATCTGTACATTTTGTGTAATAATGTGCATAATTAATAGTTTTTTCTCACAATATGTGTCAAAATGATCACAAATCATGTCAGAAAGCAGTTGGTCTTTTGTGGCTCTTCAAAAATATTTGACCACATGAGCATTTACACTAGGGCTGCACAATATTGGAAATAACTGCCATTGTGATATTTTGTTTTTCTGCAATACATACTGAGATTTGAATATAATTTCACAAGATGACTTGAGTAACTTTATTTGGAAAGTATCATTTTTGGGGAGCGCATCTGCTTAAAATATGCATAAATATACAAAAATATGCCAAACAAAATAAAGCACAGATGAAAACAATAGAGCAAAGATAAAATGAAATAAGCAGCGCTTCATAGTTTTCAGAACCGCAATAATCAAATGTAAATTACCACTGTATAGTCTTCGTTGTATAAATAATTCAACAATTAATCTTTGTTAAAGTGACAAACTTTTAGAATTTGTGCCAAAATGTGCCACTTGTGCCCAAATGGTTTAAATTTTCTTGAAATTTTACAGTCACGGGGCTTAAAAATAGAAGAAGAGATGGGTTAAACTAACAATTTAGAACGAACAATTTAGAACTAAATAAGTAAGTCTGTACATATGAGAGTGAATGGGTGTTTCCCGGAACTGGGTTGCGGCTGGAAGGGCATCTGCTGTGTAAGCCATATGCTGGATAAGTTGGCGATTCATTCTTATGTGGCAACCCCTGATGAATAACGGGTCTAAGCCGAAGGAAAATTAATGTATGAAAGTCTTTCACATTATTAGGACCTATTAGATTTGGTCAAGTTTATAAATCCCAACATGACACTTCAGTTCCTGCGATGTGACAATTGCAGATTTGCACATTGCGATTTCAATGCTGACACAATATATAGTGCAGCCTTAATTTACCCTATGAAAACAATCTGATCAGATGCTTCAGAAGTTTATATTCCGCCTGCATTATTTCCTCATTATATTTACCTGTCTTAAAATGAGTCTAATAAATATATTGCACAAAACTGCACAAAAATCCCACCTAATAAATAACATTTAAAGCGAGTAACAACTTTTCATCATCTTACCTTTTTATCTTCTGATCATCATTCTGAAACCATCATGTAAAATTGAACAATGCCCATTCTTTTTTTAGGACAGCTTTGATGAACTTGTTTGATCTGTTTTGCATTGACTACTGTATATTGTATCTGTTTGCTTTAGTGTTCATTGTTTTCATGATCTGAGATGTGTCATAGACTTGTCTTGCAGTGAAGAGGCCTAACTCTCTCTTCCTCTCTTCTTTGTGCAGGATCCACTGGATGAAGGATATGCTGAAGGTATCAGCGATGAACATTATCGTTTAGAAGGTAAGCCGTCACACTATGTCCTCTTAAAAACAGATGTTTTCTTTTACATAAAAAGCTGAAAGACACTTGAGCAAAAACTCTGCAAATGATTTCCACCAACCCAAAGTGATTTGTTTTTTGTGATGTTTATTGCATCATTTGGCCTGAAGTGTAAGCTCAAGATCAAAAGGCTACAACATTTACAGCTTGTACGTGCCTGCACAAGGGTCAAAGATCAGTCGAGGAGAGATGTGATTGGCTATGGTGTTTGTGGTGTTGCAGTTGCTTCATAGTCAGGAGTTACACTGTACAGGATCAGTTACCTGTAAAATCAGATGTTATACATTTTTTAACTGTAAAAAATTAAAAACAAAAATTGACGCAGATTTTTGTTTATGTAAATTTTGTTAGGCCTAGGTAACTAATTAGGGCACGTGCAAAGACCTAAGAGAGCGATTAGTTGTATATTGTCTTGCAGAAGGAGATGTAGTGTAGTCAGTGTGGTGTAGACCGATTGCTTGATTTTTTTTTTTTTAAAGGAAGCATTTCATTTTAGTAATTTCCCTCCAAAATCTGTTCAATTTTTTCATCACTCCATGTGCAAGGATATCATAAATCTTAACCCATCTTAATCCTAACCTTAATCTAAAATGCAGCTTATTCTTTTTCTACAGTAGAACTTTTTTCAGCTGAAACAGTGGTTCGTAGTGATTCATAAAATCAGGGGCTACCCCAGACTGCCATGAGGACTGTTGTGAACTATCTCTTAAAGTACATATGTCAAAGTCAAAGCCCACAAATGAAATATCTATGGCCCCCAGGATGATATTTAATTACTATTGAAACCAGCCTGCAGGCCGCAGCCGCCTGCTGGTGTTTTGCATGCACCAACACTACATTCCCCACAATGCAACAGTAGCCCGCGAACTCACTACAGCACAGCAAGCGGGTGTCGGCTTCATTATTCATCGGAAATCCGAGCAGATGTCAATTTTCAGCTACCCCCTCCCCAAAAATGTCTAAACGGAACGGTGAGAACAGGGGGTTTCAAGCCAGGTGGGCGGCAGAGTACATGTTCACGGAGGTAAAAGGCAAACCTGTGTGTCTTCTGTGTGGAGAAAGTTTGGCTGTAATAAAAGAATATAATCTAAGAAGGCACCATTAAACATCTCAGAAACACAAAGACAAACACAAGAATATGAACACAGAACAAAGGCTACAGAAGGTGGAAGAATTAAAACGAGGTTATAAGTCGTGGCAGTTTTAAGAGCCATAAGAAAGAATACAACTGATTTGATTATTTCATTTTTTCATTTTATTATTTGAAAGCAGTGATTGGTAGAATCATAGAGCAGCACAATAGTGCATTTTGCATTTATAATGCAGGCAATTTCATTTATGCATTTATCTTGATATTAAGGAAAATATTTTGTTTTTGAAGGACATTTACTTTTTTGCCATTTGCCTGTTTAAAATGTTATCTCTTGAAAATACTGACAGAGCAATAAGAAAATATTGCTTTATTCATTTAATGTACAGGACATGTGATTTTTCTCTTGAATGAAGTTCGTTTTTTTGTCCTGTTGAAAAAGTTTTAACTTGAAATTACTGACAAAGCCATGAGAAAATATTGCTTTATTCATTTAATCATTAAATAATATGCACTGTGTTAGGTCTTGGTTCAATAGGTTATATGCAATCATTTCAATATGTTTTAATAAACATTGAACCAGTCCGGCCCTCAGCTTGTAGCAAATTAGTTTTTTTGGCTCTCTGTGATATTTGACGTTGACATACCTGCCTTAAAGCTTATAGTAGCATTGGAAACATCTTAATGGGAAGCTTATCTGGTAAAAGAAATCCTACATATGCGGTCTGGGAGAATTTAAATTTGTTACATCTTCACTGCGCTTTAGCCTGTACCAAACCTCCAGAGGAAACACATTCAGCTTCAGCTATTAACCAGTCACCGCACAGTTTATTCTGAACTCCAGGTGAACCTTTAGATTCAAAGCCACCTTTGGGACTGAGCCAAGCTGCCCTCTGAGTTGTATAGTGTGGTTTTTAAGCTCCGTCACTGGAGCTGTGTAGTGGGTTTGGCTGTCTCATCACTCTGTGGGGAAGGACTTTGACTATCTCTGTGAGAGTTAGCACTTCCTTTGTGTGTACGGCCTGTGTGTGTGTGTGTATAGTTTCTTTGTGACCATTTGCTAGTCCTCTAGATAAACAGCTCCTGTACTGTATATTGTGAGCTGGCTGGCAAGCAGGCTTTGGCCCTGGAGCTCAGCGTTGCCTTTGAGTTTCTGGCCCTGATCAAAAGCCCTGATCTGACGCTGTTTCCCTCCAAAAAACCTGTAAAAGCTCCCTGGGACGACTGCTCTCATCCTCTGGTGCTTTTCTTTTCTTTTTTCATCCTCCCTTGCCTTTCGCTGCAGAGGGACAAGACAGGTCCTCTTTGATCTGAGCGGATCAGCGGAGGAGAAGTGAATGAGAGAGAGAGAGAGAGAAGACAGAGAGAGATACTGTTGTGTCTGCCTATCCTTTTGGCTCGTACAACAAACACTGTTTCAGATTTGACTTTGCTTAATTAATTAGAGATTCTGTTTTACAGACGGACTGATCCTGGGCCAAAAGGTTTGAGAATGGAACTTCAAAGCGCAGGGATTTGGGGCAGGGGGGAGGATTTAGCCTGCAGGACCCAGCCTGGTGCTGAGCCGTGTCCTCGCTGAGCTGCGTTAGATCTGCTCTCGTTTAAAACATCTCCATCTTATTACCCACAATACACAAAGAGACAAACTGCCTCTGAAATTTGGGTATTGAGTTGGGGATTAATCCTGACAGGCGTTCTCTAGATCTGAGCGGGCCGCTGTTAGTCTTCGTCTTTCAGTTTGCTCGCTGTTTCAGACACCAATAGGATATCTAGGATGCTTTCTAAGTCTGGCCTTAGGTTGTGATGCCAGCAGTTAGGCCTATTTGCAGGCATTTAGCTGATTTCCAAAGGTCTGCTTTTAAATGGCCCATTTCCACTGACTGGTACAGTGGGGTCGTAACGGGTCACCTTTATCAGGCTTGCGTTTCCACTGCCTAAAGGGTACCAAGGGTTCCACTTTTGAGTGTCGTGGCATACGACAGAAAGTTTCAGTCAACATCATTCTCACTCGAGGAAAGGTCTACAGTAAAGCTGTACGGGTCGTTGAAATGAGAAGACTTCTCACAAAACAAATGCTTTATACACAAATACTTGTGTGTAATTTGATCATTACTAACCTTTCTATGAACATGATTAGGATTATAACTGCAGATCAATGACAGTGCGAAATAGCCTACTGTAACATATGCTGTATTTATTTTATAGAATTGCAGACACATACAGACCTTACAGTCTTCGATATGTTACCAATTACAGAAAAACTACAAACAGCATACATTTAGTCCTCATTTGGCTTCAAAAACAACACGCAACATGTACTGTAGCTAGGCCTGTCAAAATAATCAATATATCGACTTATTGCACAATACATGGACATGACCTCAATGATTTTTGGTGATGCAATATATGTCGCCCATACATAAAAACCAATTCTTGCAACATTTTAGCTGATTGTACAAACTCTCTGTCTCTATTGGAGGTGTCAGTGTCAGTACGATTAAAAAAACACTATAGTGTTTACCATAAATAAATGAAGTATATTTTGATGTGGGTACCTGACAACTGAAAAAAGATCTGGTATCTGATATCGCAGACTTTGTTACTCTTTACCTTGCTTTTTTTTTGTTTGTTAACATTTATTACTATTTGTTTTGGATATGCGTTTTCACATTCTGATTCCAATGCCTAATCATTAAATTATTAAAATGACTAAATTAAATAAATTAAATGCCATTCTAGCATTATATAATGAGTGGCCTAAAATGGTCTTAAAATGACAATAATATTGTTTATCGCGATATATTTTGGTGCAATATATCGTTCAACAAAAAATAGATATCGTGACAGGCCTAACTGTAGCCCATAGTCAGTACAAACCTCTCAGCTGTGTCTGTAATCTACACCAGCACATGTAACTTCTTGTTAGAAAGTAATTTCATCATTCCGAGTTCATAATAGTCCAAAAGGCGATGATAAACATGGCAGTTTGTTTATGATTCAGGTTGCTGAAACAATTTGCTCCTGTGTTTTGCTAAGTTCTCCTTTGTTTTTTCGCACTTCACTCTCGCGTTTGTCTGTTTCTGTAAGGATCGGACGTCAGAAGCACTTTGTCATGCGCACATTATTATCATCAGCTCAAGAAGTTCCTTATTTCAAATATAGAAGTGATCGCGAGCTGCCTGGAGAGAGCGAAAGCGCTCGCACTTTAAAACGGCCTCGTAAAACAAAAACAGGACACAACAGATTTTTGTTCTTCTTGGCTTTGTGGCTGTTCATTTAGACAATGACAAGGTTTGTTTGACCTTGGGCCGACCATGGCTCATTATATGCATATAGTATTACGATGTAATGTCTGAGCTGTGTATTTAAAACATGGCGGCTTCTGTGTTTTCATTCTGGCTAGCTCCATAAGCGAGTGGCATTTCTCTGTAAACCAATAGCGTTCAGCTGCGCAGCTCTGCCTTTTGGTACCCTTTCAGTCCTGCTTGGTACCCTTTGCAAAGGGTTACCAAAAAGTGGTATGGTATGGTTCGCTTTTAGGTACCTTTTGACAGTGGAAACGGCCATCAAAGCATACCGAACCGTACTGTACCGTACCACTCAGTGGAAACAGGCCAAAATTGATAGTTCACTCAAAAATAAAGATTGCTCCTGTTCTAAGCCTGTAAGATGCAACACAAGAAGGCACCATGAAGTGTCAAAAGTAAAATAAGCATCACAAATGCAGCCTCTTCTGAGCCTCTTCCTACTTTTACAGTAGCTACAGAGCTAAATTAAAGTGGTTATTGCCTTTAGCCAAAGTATACAAATCGCAGTTGCACTTACTGTATATAAGCTTATCGTGTCACAGTCAGTTCAGTTACACACGAGAAACCAGTGCCTTTTAACATCACTGACGTCTAAACTGTCACATTGCATCTTGATTTAAACAGCTTACATTTTGATCTGCTGTCTTGGTTCCTCTGGTTTCTTCCTCATTCTACATAAACAGCTTTTCCTCACTATTGTTGCCTTTGGCTTGCTTGCTGGGGATGTAAGGCACTCTTCTTTGTAAAGCCGCTTTCAGGCAATTCACTGTGAAAGCGCTGCCGCTGCACAAATATGGTTTTGGATTGAGATGTGGACACGAGCTATGTGTGCGCCACACGTCCATCAATGCCTCCCAGACTCTCACAAAGTGTGCTGGGGAATGTGTACTTTAACATTTAGGATGTGTTTGACTCACGTCTCATGCTGTGTCTATATTGTAAAACGACTGGACCGCAGTACAGAGATGACATACTCTAGCTGGATATAAAAATAGCCGAGTGCTTCCTATAGGCTCTCTCCCTTAACTCTTTTCCATCTCTGTTTTAGCTCGTGTAAGCTCAAGAACTTTTCATGTCATTATAATGTTGTTCCAATAACCTACTGAGGAATCTGATTTCTGGCAAAAACAGCTGAAATGCACAGGTGGTGGATAAAGAAACACGACGAAGTTCAATGACAAGTAGTTTTGATGAGTTGAATAGTAATATACAGTTGAAATCAAGTCAGAATTATTAGCTGTCCTGTACATTTTTCTTTTCTTTTTAAAATATTTCCCAAATGATGTTTAACAGAGCAAAGAATTCTTCACTGTATTTCCTATTATATTTTTTCTTCTGGAAAAAGTTGTATTTGTTTTATTTTGCCTTGAATAAAAGCAGATTTTGGCACCACGGTGGCGTAGTGAGTAGCACGTTCGCCTCACAGCAAGAAGGTCGCTGGTTCAAGCCTCGGCTGGGTCAGTTGGCATTTCTGTGTGGAGTTTGCATGTTCTCCCCGTGGTTGCGTGGGTTTCCTCCGGGTGCTCCGGTTTCCCCCACAAGTCCAAAGATATGCGGTACAGGTGAATTGGGTAAGCTAAATTGTCTGTAGTGTATGTGTGTGAATGAGAATGTGTGGATGTTTCCCAGAGATGGGTTGTGGCTGGAAGGGCATCCGCTGCGTAAAACAAATGCTGGATAAGTTGGCGGATCATTCCGCTGTGGCGACCCCGGATTAATAAAGGGACTAAGCCGACAAGAAAATGAATGAATGAATGAATAAAAGCAGATTTTATTATTTTTTTAAACCATTTTAAGGTCAATATTATTAGCCCCCTTAAGCTATATATTTTTTCAATCATCTACAGAACAAACCATCATTATACAATGGCTTATCTAATCAACTTAACTTGCTTAATTAACCTATTTAATCTTTTCAAGCCATTAAAATGTACTTTAAGCTGAGTGCTAGTATCTTGAAAAATATGTAGTAAAATATCATTCATTGTCATCATGGCAAAGATAAAATAAATCAGATATTAGAAATGAGTTATTAAAACTATTGTGTTTAGAAGTGTGTTAAAAATGTTCTCCTCGTTAAACAGAAATTGGGGAAAAAATGTAGAGGGGGCTAATAATTCTGGCTTCAACTGTGTATAGAGGGAAATTCTCATGCACACAAATACAAAACACAAATATGGTAGCACATTTAAGTCTAAAATAATACTATTAGCATTAATGTAGTGAAGCTGTAAATTTAAATTGCACATAACCTATAACAAAAAAGAGGTTTCACACAGACAATTCTGGGAATGTCAAATTACATGTCTTGTTAGGTCCATTACAGCTTCTACTGTTTTGTCAGTCTTTCACAAATAAAATTCTGAATATTTTCATAGTTTTTTATGAGACCGATCTTACAGATGTCAGTGTTATTTACTGACAAACTAAAAAATAACACTTTAAATATGTTGTTAAAGTACTTTAAGCCCTTTTAAATGTCCCCTCAATATGATGTGGATGTGTGTGTTCCTGCAGTGGCTCTGCCCCCTGAGAAGACAGACAACTGCAGTGTGGAAGAGAGAATGCAGGGCACTGAAGGCTCTGCCACTGTCGGCCCACACAAACAACTACAGTTTGAGGTCAGTTTATATCACACACACATGCACAAACACACACAGGCACACACACACACTGAGTGAGGCAAACTCTGCCTTTTGCCAATTTGTGGACAGTGAGATTTTTTTAGCAGACAAAGTGTATATTTTCATTCAGCCTGGATGAATAAAATGTTTTTAAAAACCACAGTAAAGAGATTGACAATGACACTGATTATTCATTACAAAAAGATTTCAGTTTTAAAAAGATGTTGTTCTTTTGAACTTTCTACATACCAAGATTTACCAAAATATCACACTTTCAGCAAAAAAATATTTTAATGAAAATGAAAAATGTATAAATGAAAAAGTAAATCGTATTACATTTTCTCAAATATCATTACTTATTTTTTTTAAAGTAATGCGTCACTCGTTACTTAGATAAGTAATATTATTACGTAACTCACGTTACTTGTAATGCGTTACCCCAACACTGGTAATGATGCTGAAAATATTTTGCTTTATCATCTGAGAAAGAAATGGCATTTTAAAATACGTTAAAACAGTTATTTTAAATTAATATCTATTAAGCAATTTTATTCATTTTTGATTATTAAATGCCACCTTAGAGGAAGTTAAAATTGAATTTGAAGTTAAAGTTGAAATTTAAAATTTTAATTTAAAAAGTATGAATTAGGGCTGCACAATATATCGTTTCAGCATCGATATTGCAGTGTGCGTATCTGCGATAGTCAAATCGCAGCATGTGCAATGTTGGGTTGGGATTATAGTTGATTAGCACAACTGTCTCAAAACATGAGATTTGTGGAGCCATTGCAAAGTATAACCATAAGAGAGTGTAACTTTATCAATTGCATGTGTTTTAAAGACATTTCAAGGGAGTTTTTAAAACATCTGAGCACAGAAAAGTACATTTGTAACTTTATTGAAGAATAATTTGACTGAATTAATACAATGACGACTATACAGTGCTATTAAACATTTTATATTTCATTATTCAATTTCTGTACCATATCGCAATATATATCGCAGAAAAAGAAAATATCGCAATGTCAGATTTTCCCAATATCCTGCAGCCCTAGTTTGAATGTATGATTTGATCTTTGATTTCCACTATGAAGAATTCAACCATTAAAGCAGAATTGGTTGTACGAATAGGCATGGGCTGGTATAAGATTCTGAAGGTATGATAACCTTGGATTAAAAATATCACGGTTTAACGGTATGACGGTATTGTGATTACTGCTCTAAAATATATTCTTTTAAAATGTCTGGCTAAAAAACAAAACCTTTTTACCCTTTGAACACAATATATTTTATTTAGAGAAACATTTAAAGTATTTTAGAGCTGAAATATGTCAGGCTAAATAATTCAAGTGAATCATTGAATTCTGCGGTCTTCTTTTGTTTAAAAAACACTGATGTCTTTACAATTTACACCTAAAAAACTAAAAACAAAATGTAAATAAAAAATCTTACACATACCTTAGGAACGGTATAGCAGAAAATTTTGGCAATATGAAAACCTTGACTTTTCCATACCGCGGTATACCTTGAAAATGGTTATTGTCCCATGCCTATGTACGAGACAGACACATTTTTAACAGATAAATTGAATATTGAATATTGAAAAAACACGATTGGAAGTTTGGAAGCAGAATTTGCAAAATAAATAAATAAATAAAATCCAGATTTCATGGGACCCTGTGAATTGCTTTTTGAACGCGTGTATGTTTCTTTAACAATGATTATCTGTTGTTGATAATTAATCAGGAGCTGGAGTGTGCTGTATCGGTGGAAGAAGATAACAGACAAGAGTGGACTTTCACTCTCTATGACTTTGATAACAACGGCAAGGTCACCAGAGAGGTAAGACGGCTGAGACTTATGTCTCCTTTCACCACAGATTCTCTCTCTGCATCTTTTATTTACTCTCAGTGCTTTTCTTAGCCTCCTCGTTGATCTGCATTTACATTTCATTATCACATGCTAAATAGATTCAGATGTGTAGCATGTTGCATGTTTGCATTTACATGCACTCTTCTGTCTTCCCTCCCTGGGGCTATAGAGACTCTAATTAACACATTATGGACATGTCTGTGCATGAATTATCAATAATGCATGCATCTTATCATATTTCACGTACAGGTTTGCACAGCATATAGAAGCCTAATCAGCCCTGCCATGTCAGTGAAGATCTTTTAATTGTGTGTGTGTGTGTGTGTTTTTTAACCTTGCTATCATCTTTTATCCAGGACATAACAAGTCTTCTGCACACTATATATGAAGTGGTGGACGCGTCAGTTAATCACTCCCCCAGCAGCAGTAAGACCCTCAGAGTCAAACTGTCTGTGGCCCCAGACTCCAGCCAGAGATGGAGGAACTGTGCTCAGACTAACACAGGTAAACACACACAGAGAAAGAGTTCACTCAGGAGAACACAGTTAGTGGAGCTAGTGGATAGATACCAGCAAGATTTCACTCCAAAAACAGTTTACTTCTGTCTTCATTTACTCAACCTTTATGAGTTCTTTCTTCTTATGAAAACAAAATATGATATTTTTAGGATGTTGGAAAATATCCATCTATTTTTTAGAACGCATTTTGGAACAACCCATAAAAATGCTTAATGGAAATGGAAAGAGTCGCATACATTTTGAAAAGCGCATTAAAAAAGCACAACTGAGCAGCAAAACTTTTTATCCAATAAGAAAAAAGTGCATAAAGTACTATGAAAACACATTTAATGAACTAATTCCAGCAAGCTTATCAAAAAAGTCATGTTATTTTTAGGGCTGTCAATTGATTAAAAAAATTAACTAATTAATCACACTTTTGTCTGTGATTAATCATGATTAATCACAAAGAGTTGTATTTATTAAAGGAATAAAAACACAGGCATGTAAGTGCCATTTGAATTTTAAAACAATCAATGCCAATAACAAACAAAAAATTATTTCCATGTTGGATTCTAAGTGAACAACAAATACATCCAAAATACAGGCATTGCAAATATGGAAATTGGAAGAAAAACAAATAATAATAAAGTATTGAATACAAACAATTGTATTCATTGTAAAATTGTTTTGCGAGTTGAGAACATTAATTTTAAAGTATAAACAATTTTGCTTAGTCCTCCTTAACATTAGCCAGTTGCTATAAGACAGTCCAGTCTGTTGACATTATCGGGTGACAACACATACGCATGCACACACACACACACACACACAGACAGAGAGAGAGAGAGCGCGCAGTACAGCGCACTCCCTTCAAATCATCACCACGCACGACTACGGTTCTTAAAGTATGGCTGTATTTCTCAAGCAAGGATTCTGATACAGCAACATGAAGCAGACGCTTTACAAAAGTTGCGTGTAGGGGGAAACATGTCAAACTTAATGAAATATTTGAGGGCGCTTGGAATCAACTTAGAGAGGAATGGGCTGTCTTTGACAGCTTGCGACATCATCTGGCACTTTCACTGAGTACATTTACATGGATCCATATTATCCATATTATCCTTTATCCATATTCCTTTGCTCATTAAACACACGCAGGGCAGGAGCAAGCTGAACTGGTGCTCTAGGTGTACGGTGATCACACCGCCCTCAACCCGAAAGTGAAAAAGAAAGTGACCGGTTCGCGGATGAAAGTGAGGACCGGGAGGGAGGGGGTAGGTGTCGCGGATTAAAGTGAGGACCGGGGGGTTCGCTCACTATTCTGCCACCCTTGTCTGCCACCTAGGTCGCCTCTATGGACGCGCCGGCCCTGAACACACGTCGGCTACAACAGGAAATAAAAAAAAACTGCCACTGCGTTAAATGCGATTTAAATACTTCAAATTAATCGATGTGCGTTAACACGCTAATTTTGACAGCCCTAGTTATTTTGTTTTAACCGATCACGTGATAGCAAAAAATTTTGCTGATATAGTACAACATTAATGGACAAACCAGCAGACTGAGCACATTGTAAAACATCTGAAGTGTTGTTTTGTTCATTCTAAAATCCCTCAGCCAAAATCCATCATCAAAGTGGCTTGATATTATTACCTTCTAGAACTATCTTGAGCGGCTGCGCATTCAAAGAGTGGTCTCGCGCCTTCAAAAGCCACCACTCGATCATTGCGCTTTGTTTTCATCTTCTGAGGTGCAAATGATTTTTTTATATAAGAAGAAAAAGGCCAACAGTGGCTTGTGCTACCGCAGCAAATTCCGTTCTTCCTTTTGACATTTGCCGGCAGTATACCGGCAAGTAACTATTTTATTGTTGATATTCTCATTGGACGGAAACAGCTTAATTAGCAAATGTTTTATGTGATTTTCCAGTTTTGCAAACAAGTGTTATTTGCATTATTGGTTGTAAACAGCATGAAAACCACTCAATAGATTTACTTTTTTGATTTCTTTGCAAATGTTTTGAACCATCAGAGTTTAGGACAAAAGGCTTGATTAGAAAAAATATCTTCATTTTTGTTCCAAAGAAGAATGAGCATGAATAAATGATAAAAGCGTTTTCCTTTTGGGTTGAACTGACCCTTTTAAAAAGCATCTTTGTGTTTCATAAAGACACAAAAAACAAACCCATAGAAACCGACATGAGGGCAAGTAGATAATGACAGAATTTTTGGGTGAACAAAGTTCTTGTTATGCTGTCTCCTACACTTTTGCCCTCCTCCTTTTCCCCGTCTTCCATGTCGTTGTATTTCTTGTGTGATGAGTTCATAGTCAAAGGCAGAAGACGAGAGAAAGCAACCCAAACCTCTGCAGCTCGGAGCTTTTTGGATTCCTTTTGGAAGGCGCTATCTTATCCCTCTCTGAAAGTCTTCTTTCAGACAGTCTTTTGCTGTTTGAAAAATAAATAAATCCACATTTAGCCACTCTCTAACTGTGTTACTTGGTAAAAAAAAAACAGTGTGATGGAGAACAGAAAGTACTGTGAAGAAACAGAAGTGTTTCTGTTTGTTTAGTGCTGTCATTTGGGCTATTTATACCCGTCATGTATTTGAAAGAGAAGAGTCTTTGAACAGCAGCTGTCTTCATGCAAATTCACAAGTGTGTGTTTTTCAGATTTATATGAGGCCTGAGGTTCAAAATAGAATAAATGAAGCATTGTTGTTTTTTCTTCTTTTATGAACCTTCAAAGTAAATAGAAAACAGGGAACAAAGGTTTCTTTCTTATTCTGGTTGGTCTTTAAAGCTGCTGCAGTATATATGTGTGTGTGTGTGTGTGCACGCGGGTGTGTGTGATGCTGTGCAACTCAACGCCATTCTCTTTGATAAACCCCCCCCCAACTCTCTCTCTCTTTCTCTCTTTCTCAATCAGACACCCCCAATCCCAAACATAAGGGAGAAAAGTGCATAGAGGACTCCAAGACTTCAGAGAAGAAGTCAAGAGCTTTTCTTAGGTACTCCATCTGTGAAGTCAATTTCATACATTATTGATTGTTACTAAACATAAAATTACAATGTATAAAAATTCAACTGTGACATGTTCTTCAGAAGTGTAAAGTTATTGATTAATAGACAAATATTAAATTGTTGTGTGCACAACCTCATGACTCTGTGATACTGTTGAATTAGGCGTTATCATGCCGAGCACCACAGCCAGCAGGGTTGCCAGCGGCACTGTGTGGATGAGAACCTGGAGAGAAGAAACCATTATCTTGACCTGGCCGGCATTGAAAACTACACATCCCGCTTTGGAACAGGTAAGATCTTAACCACACACAGTGGAAGGAACCAAAAATCGTCCTCATTTAGGTCCTAGTTATACCTAATATGTAGATATATAGATACATACATAATTAAACCGTACATGTTCAATTTTAACATGCTTTAAGCAAGACACTGCAGGTTAAACCAAACAATTACCAATAGTAATCACTGTACTTCCATTAATGGTTGATTAATTGTTTAAAAATGCTTTTTTAAAATAAAAAATGTATATTAGTTTTAGATATGCTAAAGAGGCACTATTTAATTACATTTGTGCAAATTTGCATACATTTCTAGCACAAAATCTTACAATTGGATGATGTCAGGTTAAATTTTTGTTTATTTATTTATTTATTTGTCACTGGTCGACCAAACAGCCAAGCAAACAACAACAAATAAACAAAAAAGCAACAACAAAGCTTGTTTTAAAAAAAATCAGACAAATTGTATATGAAGACAGTTAGTAAATAAGCTATAAAATTCTTTGGAATGTAAGATTATTATTATTTTTTTCTTTGATGAAGGCGTTATTTACAACCATAACATATATGATAATTTAATTAATAATAATAATAATAATAATAATATATTTAATTAATTACATAAAAGCAACTCAAAGTGCTTAACAAACATAAACAAATATTAAGAAACAGCATCAATATCAGGTAAAATATAAAAAAATGGATAAACAAATACAAAAAATGTATAAACAAATAGAACAAAATAAACAACAAATGTTCTCAGATAAATGAATACGTGTACACATGAATATAATACATTGTAATGTATAATAAAATCATTATTTTGTGCTTTCTTTAGCAGCTCCTGCCACCGAACCGGCAAAACCTACCCACGCCACTCGTTCGTCCAATCAGAGCCGCTCACGCTCTCAAGAACCAGAGAATGGCCAGGTTCCCCCGGCTCACCATCGCCGCTCACAGACCATCTCCACAGATCCTCCTGCCGTCCTCACCCGACACACACACGCTCTTCGATCCCCCAAAACCCACCGCACGCCGCCCACCCAGGCATCCGTAGGCCGAGTTATGAGAAGAGGAGCACCACCTCCCCCGTCGGTCCCCAACCAGACCCCTCCGCACCAAAGCTCAGGCCCGTACCGACGACACAAGCAGAGGCCTAAAGAAGCGCTGCACTACCGGGCCCTGGGACCGAATGTGACATCCGGCCCGGTGCTAGAGAAAGAACACGTGAGGGATCTGCCCAGTCTGGTGCTTTATGAAGGAGGACTCGCTCAGGTGGTCCAGAGACACGAGCATCATCATCATCATGAACATCACCATCACTATCATCACTTCTACCAGTCCTGAAGAGTCAAGCAGGAGAGACGTTTAACTAATCAATGATCTTAAATCTTCTTGCACGGCCACCTCGAGGCCGAGAAGAACACAAGGCATCCCGATCACGTGTGTGCATTTGTGTGTGTATATATATATACATATATATAAATATATATGAGTGTGTGTGTGTGAGAGGTTGTGTGGGTCGGTTTGAATGTCTGCTAATGTGTTCATTCCTGTCTTTGGCAGCAGGAGCTTTGGACAGGTTTACATAATACGTAAGGGCTCTTTGTTTCTCTTTCTCTCTGCCTACCTTTCTTGTCCTCTCTCTCCTTTCATATTTTGCTCTTTTAAAGCTTCTCTGATTGGTTGAAAAGCTGATAAGCCCTGGTAAATGAAGAATTTAGAGTTGTGGAAACCACTTCTGAAGGAATTCAATTTCTTGCTTTTGTAATTTACATTATGTAGTGTGCGTGTGTGTGTGTGCGCGCATGTACATGTGGATCTGCGAATCATTGTGTGCCTAAGGTGTCTTTTTTACACTTTTTCTTTCTTATATTTTCCACTGAAGACCACTTGAAAAGCACTTCTTGTGCCATTGCATTCGAGACACTTTATCTACGGAGAGCTTCTCTCAGAAACAACAGATCTGATTCAACACCTTTAAAAATGCAATACAGGACACGTGTACAGAAAGAGCCAGTAAGGACGCTCAAACTGTCGGAGAGAACTTTGTTGAAGGACGGTGTGAGAACTACACTCTACCAATCTACATGAAGAAAACAGAGCATCATAATCAGCTGCTACCTCTAGTATTATTATTATGATTATCGGTATTATTGACATGTTTTTTTTTTATTGTTCAGATTTAATTTTTTATTTGTCTGTCTGTTTTAATATGCCACCAATCTGCAGTTATGTCAAGATGTACTGGATTTAAATCCATCGTAAGCTTTATTACTGAAACATTTGCATTCATTTGTTGTTGTTTTAATGTTTTCCCGTCCCCGTAACGTTAAGCTGATTTCATTGTTAGACCACTAGGCATCAGAGTTTATAGTTAATTATGTGTATCATACAATATGAGAATATTGATTGTAGAATAATGTTCTGAAGTTTGTTAAACATAATTTATTTGAAAAACGTATTCCTGTCATGTTTATGGCAAGTCAAATCAGTTGATTGGAAAACACTGAATATTGTTTATATTGTATGACACAGGATTATACATCATATTGCAGCTGCGGCTGGTTTAGTTGTGGTTTAAGCTTTGTCGTATCATAAGTTCAGATAGAAGATCATTCAAGTTGTCCATTTTTGACCTTGTAAAGCAGGGATCACCAAACTTGTTCCTGGAGGTCCGGTGTCCTGCAGATTTTAGCTCCAACCCTAATCAAACACATCTGAACAAGCTAATCAAGCTCTCACTAGGTATACTTCAAACATCCAGGCAGGTGTTTTGAGGCAAGTTGGAGCTAAACCCTGCAGGACACCGGACCTCCAGGACCGAGATTGGTGATCCCTGTTGTAAAGTGTAAAGGAAAATCTGTGCTGCCAAGGATAGTTAGCGCTTTTATTTCTCAGGTTCATTTGTTCCCATTTTAGTCACTGATTTGACAAGATGAGCTGTAAACCACTGGACTACATGGACAATTTGTTAGTGAATCAATTCATTTCTTCTAGACTCCCCAAAATACTGTATGTCTTCAGACTGAATTTTGGTTTTGTACACCACGTGGTAGTGCCTTTAGCTCAGCATTGGCAGACGTGAGATAAGTAGCTAGAAAAAAAGAAGTTTGGTTTGTTTGGAGTTCATCTGTTCCCCTGCAGCAGTTTTAAACAGCGTTCAAATAGTACATTATGAATCTATTTTAGGTTCGACGTATTCCAAGTCACCTAGAGGGAGTGAGTGTGTATGGCAGCTGTCTCATTCCTCAGGGGCAGGATGACAGTATCGCCGCCTAGGAGTCTCCAGTCCTCCCATAACTCACCAGTACCCCACTGACAGAGACTTAATGAGTGTGCGTGTGCTTCCGAAAACAACATTACAGAAGATTATGAAGCAGAACAGCCGTCCGCTCTTGAGCAGGTGTGTGTTGAAACTCACAGCAGGTCCTTTAATAGTAGCTGAATTGGATATAATCTATCTTGATAATGATAATTCGGTCGTGTCAACATGGAGAGCATTTAACAAGTTGAGAATTAGACAGCTATTGTGAGAGTGATGAGGTGTGTTTATTCTGTTTGGATAGAGCCTGACTCTTCTGCTCAGTAGGACGGTGGAAATGTGAGAGCATCACTCTACAGGAGACTGTAGAAAACACACCTGCAGCTTCAGGGTGGTCTCATCACGGCTAGTAAGTCAGTGACACTCGACCTTCACTCCGTCTCGCTGTTGCAGGGGAATGAATGTGTGGTATGAAGCTTAGTTGTCCCTCTCGTTTTATCATTCTGTCTTTCCTTACAGTGGGCTGTCTCCATTTTAAACATGTTTTGCTGCTAGAAAATGCACAGATGGCTTGCAGAGAAAATGAAAAGTTCAAACACGTGTAAAATATATGAATGCACAGTCCAGTCAGTTATGATAATATATCATTTACATGCTACAGTGGTTATTTTAAAAGAATCCCCATATTGTTTAGATTACTGATAGGGTCGGAAATATGGAAGGCTATCAGGGCCAAAAGTCTTCAGACAAAATGCATAGAATTTCATCGTGAACATGCACTTTATGATCGATGAACTTTTGGATTTAACAGATGGCTGTTTTGGACGTTTTACATTAGTTCGCTTAGATGTGCACAGTGTGACCTTGATGTTGCAGGGCTTTTTTGAGTAAAATATCAAATCTGACATTTTGAGGTTATGTTTTGCTTCTTGTCCAAATATCTGAAAGTTCTCCATTCAAGAAGTATTTTCTAGACAAGCAAAAATTAATGTCTTGTTTTCAGAACTAATAAGCCAAA
This sequence comes from Danio albolineatus, assembly GCA_903798035.1. Classification (NCBI taxonomy): domain Eukaryota; kingdom Metazoa; phylum Chordata; class Actinopteri; order Cypriniformes; family Danionidae; genus Danio; species Danio albolineatus. The sequence goes on from CAIGQQ010039163.1 coordinate 4,681,442, forward strand.
ATTAGGTGAGCTGAATAATCAGCCAATGGGGGAAGTGAAATAATATTATTTGAAAGTGAAACAAGAAGTTTATTTTGCTTTTCATTTTATGTAGCACCTATCAAAATTTGTATTCTTGAAGCTGGGTGTTGTGTTCCCCTTCAGTTGAGCCAGCTAAAAAAAGGAAAAGAAGTCAAAACTCAAAAACGGCCCAATATCATGGGAAACCCAAGAAGGGGGAAAAAAATTCACTCTCCTGACCACAAGGGGTGGTGTTGCAGTTTTTAATGTCCATGCTACCATGTCTGCCTCTCATGGCAAAACAGTTTTTTTCTATATGTAATCCACCGGTCCTATTGCACTCATCCTGTTCAGAGCTGGGATTGAACCGGTAATTCTTTGTATGGGGGTCAGTTGCTCCAACAAGGAGGCTAAAGACCATGGCCTCTAGTGTCTGTCGCTATAGCACCTTTAGAGGTCAGAGGTTTACCTGCAGAGCATTTCGCTAGCTGGGTTCTGTTACACTCACCCCCCTAAACCTCACTCTCATCCCAGACGAGCCCCCACGTGTAACCCACCAGTCCTACTGCACCCATCCCGTTCTGAACTGGGATCGAACCAGCGATTCTTTGCATGGGAGTTGGTTGCTCAAACTACGAGGCTAAAGTCCATGGCCTCTAGTGCCTGTCGCTAGAGCACCTTTAGAGGTCAGAGGAGTGAGGTTTAGCTGCGTAGCACTTCGCTAGCTGGCTTCTGTAACATATACTACAATAACCTTCAGAAATAAGCATTACTTAATGTTTTTATACATAAAGCACAACACACTGTGTCACATATCCAAAAAAGTCTCATTTATATACTGTAAATTGGCTGTTGTGCTTGTTGATGCATTGACATGGTCTAGCTGCTTTTGGCCCTATTGGCCCTCCATACACTTGTAGCTTGGTGGTTGTAAATACAACATGAGTGGACCACTGTGGTGATAACAGAAAGAGTCTATGCTGAGTATCTGGATGATCGGCTATTTTGTATAGTGCCATTTGTACCTATATAACATTTCTTGATTTCTGTTGTGCTTTCGTTGAGTGTGATTGACTGTGTTGGATGACACTCTTTCAGACACACTGAAAGCGATTCATGGAGGTGCTTGTATATAAATAACACAATGTGGTAGCATTACATGCCACACCCGAACACTAGTACAGACAACTTGTGTCTTTTCGTAATCATTTTTCATGCTTTGTTTTTTTGTTTGTTTGTTTGTTTATATAGGTGAATGGAAACAATTGCTTTATTTATTTAATAGCAGACCTGTGCCAAGAGGAAAATCTTTCATTAAAAGCTGAACTGTTGCTTACTGACTGGGTGGGCTTGATTTCCTTGGCCGTTGTTAATGTTTCTGATGATGTCTTGCATGCAGAGATTTGTTTCTACTTCTACTGGAGTGTAAATACTTCCCAGTTAATCTATGTTGTTTGCATGCCCTGTTTTCTCACTGCTGCAGTCCTACACAGCCAAAGAAATTAAAAATCGACTTAGAAACTACTTCGAAATCTCCTTTAAAAACACAACCTCGTATGCACTGCTGTTTAAAAGTTTGTGGTTAAGACTTTTTTCTTTTTTTCTTTTTTGCCAATATAACAGCAGTTATTTAATTAAAAATACAGTTCAAGCAGTAATGTGAACTCGTTTTTTAAACTGTTTTCAGTTTTAATATTTAAAATGTTAACTGTACCTCTGATGCAAAACTTTTCAGTCGTCACCACTTCTCGATCCTTTAGAAATCATTTTCACTGAGCTGTATTGCTTAGTTAGTACTTCTAATTAACACTGGAAACAGTACTGACCAATATTTTTGTCCTCTAAAGAACAGCATTTGTGTCGAACAGCATGTACATTATAAATGTATTTTCTGTCACTTTCGGTAATTACTTAATGCGTTCTTTCTGATTTTTTTAAAATCCCTATTAAAGAAAACATGCTGACCCCAAATATGGATAAGTGGATGATAAGTAGATGATGAATGAATATAGTTTGCATTAGCTGAGCAACCCTGTGGGAATAAACCGCTGCACAGCAGGTCTGTGTGAGTCCCAATACCCCAGTAAAAGTAATGGGGGCACTATACTGTAAGTGAGCGCCGTCTTTCGGATAAGACGTTAAACCGAGGTCCTAACTAAAAACCCCATGGCACTTCTTGTAAAGAATAGGGATGTAACGCTGATGTCCAGGGCAAATTTCCTCCATCAGCCCTGACCCATCATGGCCTCCTAAACATCCCCATCCATCGAATTGGCTCTGTCACTGTCTCTCAACTAGGCATGGGACGATAATCGTTTTCAAGGTATACTGCGGTTTGAGGTCAAGGTTTTAAAAAACACCAAAATTTTCCGCTTTACCGTTCCTAAGGTATGTGAAAGATTTTATTTCATTTTTTTTTATGACAGCAGTATCTCCAGCAGAAAAGATATCCAAAGATAAGCGTTTTAAATTGTAAAGAAATCTGTTTAATTTAAACTAATGAAGACAGCAGATGTCAATGATTCATTTGAATTATTTAGCCTGACATGTTTACTGCTCCAAAATACTTTAAATGTTTCTCAAAATAAAATATATTGTGTTCAAAGGGGAAAATAGTTTAGTTTTTAGGCAGAAATTTAAAAAGAATATATTTTAGAGCAGTAAACACAATACCGTCATACCGTGAAACCGTGATGTTTTTATCCAAGGTTATCATACCGTCAGAAACTTATAGCGGCCCATACCCACTCTCAACTCCACCAATAGCTGATGTGTGGTGAGCGCACTGGCACTGTTGTCCTGCATCCATCGAGTGGATGCTGCACAACGGTGGTGGTGTGGATATGACCCCCCTCATGAATGTGAATCAGCCACAGGATAAATGCGCAATATGAATACACATCACAGTACTTATAAAGTATACATTCTGGATGATCGTATTCTACATCTCTAATCCTACATCCAATACCTAAACCCAGCAACTACTTGAATAACTATTAATAAGGAGCAAATGAGAAGTTTGTGTTGGCAAAAGTCATAGCTAATGGTTTGTTAATAGTGAGAACTATACCTTAAAATAAAGTGAGCAAGTTTAGCCTATATGTTAATATTATATCACGGATCTGAGCTAAAATGAATTAACAATGAGCAGTAGTACTAGCATTAGCTCAAATTAAAGCAAATAAATACTGTGGAAGATGTATAGTTCATTCTTAGTTCACGTTAGTTAACGCTACTGTAGAAAACAGGCCTTCTCAAAAGAACTTTTCCCTCCTCGACTCAACAAATATCTTCAGAAGTACATGAAAGTGACACCAGGTTGGCACGGGGCGCTGGATGTGTGTGGTGAGGATGCTGAGGGCTGTAGGTGCTAAAGAGCCGTATCTCTGTGTCACAAAAACAAACAGACGGCGAGCAAGCGAATGCTGCTATTGAGTGAGGAGGCTGCTTCCATATGTGTGGAGTGTGCTTTGTCTCCTGTAGATAGAAACAGTGCTTTGAAGTGCGGATTGGCCCAGTGGGGTGCAAGCTTCTGTTGAGAGGAGATGCTAAACACAGAGGATGTGAGGGACACGCGACTACACTATTACCCATACAGGAGCAAAGAGGCGAAAACGCAAATCCAATGATAATGTACATCTGTTCCAGAGTATTTAGAGGCTTTGAACGCTTTTTTTTTTCCTGCCGGATAAGTGGAGCCCTTTTTCTTACAGTATCTCACAACTTCAAAGCAGATTCGCCGGATAATGCAAATGATCGGAATATAGCGCTTTCTGCAGGCTTGAGAGCATGAAAGAAAAAAGGAGAGGGGGAAAAAAAAGCGAATTAAAGCTAATTGGTGTGGCAGGCTTTTATGTATGAGAAGAAGGGCCAAAATAAAGCACTTTATTAACTGTCAAGTTCATTGAATTAGGCGAGGAGCCGGCTGAGTGCTAAAGTTCACATTCCCTCTGTCTGTCTTTGAGGTTTGTTTGTGGCACTCAAGGTCTTGTTGGCCTGTTGACATTTACTCCGCAGTGACTTCTGTTGAGGGTGTGATGAGATAATGGTCATTGAGATTAAGAGCGTCCTGTTGTAATGACAAAGGCTGAAAGAGATGATAATGTGAATACCTGTACCAGTCTTGGTATGTCAGTGTTTTGCAAAATAATGTAATATTATTTTAATATAGGCGTCTTGGTGGCGCAGTGAGTAGCACAATCGCCTCACAGCAAGAAGGTTGCTGGTTTGAGCCTCGGCTGGATCAGTTGCCATTTCTGTGTGGAGTTTGGCATGTTCTTCTCGTGTTCTTGTGAGTTTCCTCCAGGTGCTAGTCTAAAGATGTGGTAAAGATGAATTGGGTACGCTAAATTTGCCTTAGTGTATGTGTGTGAATGAGTGTGTATGGATGTTTCCCAGTGATGAGTTGCAGCTGGAAGGGTATCTGCTGTTTAAAACATATGCTGGATAAGTTGGTGGTTCATTCTGCTGTGGCGACCCCAGATTAATAAAGGGACTAAGCCGAAAAGAAAATGAATGAATGAATTATTCTAATACTTTCAAATGTTGACGTACTAATTGGAAATTTTATTAGGTGCTACCTGCTAGTTCCAGGTTTGACCTCATTTTGCCATCAGAACTTGAAGGCAATAATAATGACATGATATTTGTCGGCTGCACATTTTAAAGTGAATCTTGCAGCCCATCCCAATGGTGCTCTATTAGATTTAGATCTGTTGACTGGGGAGGCTATTTGAGTTTAGTGAACTCCAACAAACCAGATTGAGATGATTTGAGCTTTGCAACATGCATGGGTGTTTTGGGAAACTGGTCTACATTTGTATACATAAAGTACAACACACTGTGTCACATTTCCAAAAGAAAAAGTCTTATTTGAGGCCTGGAGATGAAGAACCATATTATTCCATATTTACATTTTGAGAAATAAGATGTTTTTCATTTACATATTTTTATTTTACTTAAAGATAGACAACGAAAGCTTCTTAATTCTAAGCAGATAACATTCTTCAGTGTCAGTATTAAAAATCTAAAGTTATTGTGATCTACTGTATATTTCTCAAATGTGGAAGAACGGTATATGTCCAATAAGTGTGGACTAACAGTATAACTCCTGTTCATCATATCACTTTAAACCACTGAAGATCTGATTCCTTTATCTTAGTTTAAATAACTTAACAGAAACTTCAGGTTCTTTCAACTTAATTATTAATATTATTATTTAAAAATCGAAAAAACAGCATTAACAATGTACAATACATAGATCTTACAGGACAGGCAATAACAAACGATTATTAACAATAAACTAGTAAATACATAAGCTAATATTAACTACTAAAACCTTATTGTAAAGTGTGACCAAAAAAACTGGTAACATCTGATTTCGATGGTCCATTTGAGTATTAGTAGACTGTCTACTTAAATCTGTTGATACTGACATTCAACTGACATTTAACTGACTATAAGAAACTTTGCAAGTACATGTCAACTTACACTAACCCTACCCCTAACCCCAACCCTAACAGTCTACTTATAATCTAATGAGAATTAGTTGACAAGTAACTTTAACAAACGGACCATCAAACTAAAGTGTGACCAAAAAACGAATTTAAATGATAAATAAAACAAACAGCGATGATATCAAATGCTTAGTTGAAATTCGAAACTACTGAATCTAAAACACACATAGACACAAAAATGTTAACAAGTACATGAGTAACATTAAATAACACTACCTCTGACTTCATCAGCCATTTGTGATGCTGAGGAAAATCTTTGATATGGCCGAAGAGTTTGTTAATTTGCTCTGTTATTGTTTTGATAAATCCTACATTCAATTTCAAGATGTACTTTTATACATATTTTATGTTGATTGCTAACTCTCAAGAAATACATCAGAGCGCTTCTACTATTTGTAATAATATTTTCAGATTGATTGCTCCATCATCACGATCTCTGCATCAGCCCAGGGTGTGGAAGTGAGATTGGAGTGTGTGGAAACATGGAGACATTTCTGAAATCAGGAGCTCAAGGGCTGATGAACTGTACTCAATTATTCAGGAGAGAGAGGGGGGTGGAGAGGGGGGGAAATGCTTGAGGGTTATTTTTTTCATCAAGACCCCAGTAATTACAGCATTTTAGATGGTAAATTAACACCGATAAGAGAAAATATGAGGTGTTTGACAGTGCATCATTGTGAAGAGATTAGTTGCTTTGATGAGAAAATAGTAAATCCCACTGTCACAGCATAACCGAGTCTTAACGGACATTAAAGCTTGTCTTCATTTGGCTTGAACCAATGAGCTGCAGATAACAGACAAGATCAAGTGCGCCAATAAATCCCCACTAATGTACAATCTTCACTCTCTGCTCGGTTTATTCAGATGCACCCCTGCCTCTGACTTGGGTTTTATCTGCTCTTTTGCTTCCTCTGTTCTTCTCAAGCCTCTTACGTGATTTTGGAAGTCTGCGGGGACCTTTCGTGAGTCACCTGCGTATCCTATAGTCTTTAGTCTCTAGTTTTTCTCCTGTGATCCTTCTAGAGCCACACGCTGCACTTGTGACAGACTCCTCATGGTGAATCAGTGTGAGATGTGTTGAGATCATGCTGAACTCCTCAAGGAAACCTTTACTTACGCTTCCAGTGATCCATCAGCTGCACAAGGTTACATTAAAGGGATAGTTCCCCCAAAACTGAACAATCTGTGATGATTTACTCACCCTTTACATGTTCCAAACATATTCACTTCCATAGTATTTGTTATTTATATTATGTCGGATATCTATGGTTACAGGTTTTCAGAAAAAAAACTGCTTTTAAATGCTTTGGAACAAGTGAAGGGTGAGTAAATGATTAGAATAATGAAAGGATTTTCAGTTTTGGGTAAACTATCCCTTTAGCTAGTGGTCCTAGATAGTATATATATAATTTTTATAAGACATATATACAAGTTTTTTTAATTTTAAATGTGTAGGCTTTTTGTCGTTGTATTGAAAAATTCTAAGTAAATAAACTAACAAATAAAAATTCTACAAGAAATATACAGTTATATAGAAATAAAAATATACAGTTTATAGAATTATAAAGATTGGACAGTGTGGAAAACGTAAATAAATAAAAAAGAAAGTGATTTCTAAATTATTCTAAACATTATTTTATGTATTCCTCATGATTTTATTGCTTTTCAAAATAAACACATATTCCAATTTTGGTTTTTGCATCACACAAGTTGGAACAGTAAGGCATTTACCACTTTGTAATGTTCCTTTTCACAACTTAAAAGACACCAAGTGTTTCAGGTGGAATTTTGTTCCATTCTTCCTGCAAACAAGTCTTAAGGTGGGCAACAGTATGGGGTCTTCATTGTCACACATTGCGCTTCAAAACGCACCACATATTCTCTATTAGAGACAGGTCGGGACTGCAGGTGGACCAGTGAAATACCTGTATCCTCTTCCGCCGCAGCCAGGACTTTGTAATGTGTGCAGAATGTAGTTTTTCATTGTCTTGTTGAAATATGGATGGGCGACCCTGGAAAAGAAGGCAGCATGTTGTGTTCCAAAATCAGCATTAATGGGGCCATCACAGAAGTGCAAGTTATCTTTGCCAAGAGCACTGAAACAACCCCAAACCATGATAGACCCTGGCTTTTGGATTTGTTGCTGGTAACAATCTGGATGATCCTTTTCTTCTTTGGTCTGGATCACACGGTTTCGGTTTCTCCATTCATCTGACCACAGTACACGTTTCCACTGTATGATGATCCATCGCAGAGTAAATTTATAAATCATAACTTTTTCTTTTTATTTGTGTTTTCAATACTGTCCCAACTTTTTCTGATATGGGTTGGATAACACAGATAGGAATAAGAAGTAGGATAAGCGAATGTGTAGATATAACCGTTTCAGATGCAAAAGTAAGAAAATACTGAATGTTTCCTCTGGCATTTAGTCAGTTTCTGCTGGGCATTAGGAATACTTGCCATGGATGTCTTGAATAACCCTGATTCTCCTCAGCAAACCCATGATTCATTTAATTAAATCTGCTGTGGTTCAGTAGATTTCCTCTTTAGGGTGTTAACATGTTAACAGCATGCGTACACAGGGAGGCTTTCATTTAGCATAACTTCCAGAAATATTACTATGTTTTATGTATATTTCAGAAACCACATGAGGAAATTATCCACTTAATGTGTTCTGGATGAGGCCATTTTGTGAGGCATCTGGTGTCCGTTGTGTCCGCTTATTTTAGCAGTGCAAAGCAGTTTGTTCATGTTGTAGTTATGGCTATCATGTTGCAAACCAGACAGATTTAATGAGAATCCACTTTGGGGTTCAAACTATTGACGTCAGACTGATATTAGCTCAGTCTGTTCAAAGTAGCACGTTGTGATGATTTGTAAAAAACAATTGTTGTTTTTCTGACAAAAACCATATTTTGGCATTAAAGAAGAGTTTTTTAAGAAACGCAGTAAAAACGGCTATGAAAAGGCATGGACAAAGTTATTTTTCTGGCACCTGATTATGATCAGCTCTGTTTGTTTGTGACCTATTTTGCGCAGAATTTAGCAGCATTTTCCAATCCAATCTGTGCTTTAGAAAGATTGTGTTCTTGCACAAATTAGCAAATTTCCAAATCTGGGTCAAAATTGCATAATCAAACACATAGTTGTTTGACGAGCTGGCAGTTTCTTAGAAATTTTTATATGATTTTAGAAAAGGAGTTGTCACTGGGGCAAAATAAATGATTGAGATAATAACTTGTATGAGTTTGCAATATGTTTAGTTTGCCATACCATTGTGTTGTATTAATAATTATATTATTTCCGTCTATTAATGTTCATCTAATAATCTAATAATTGACAATGGTTTGCAGCACATTCAGTCATCATTAAAAAAATTTATAATTTTTTTTGAAGTTACACCTACAGCAGCTATTGATGTACAGACTACAGTATATAACTGAAACACAAGGCCTTCATTTCTGCCATAAAAATGTAAAATTCCCACATTTCAGCTTTACGGTGACACAGTTCATAAGCAGGATGGGCATGTGGCATTTTCACAGTGTCTCTAATTAAATTACATTGTAATTATTCTGCTTATCTGCATCTGCCGTTACATATAGCCCTTGATATGTTAATTCCACGCTTACACGCTGTTCGCATTTCTTCAAAGGTGTGAACGGGCCGTTGTTATCATAGTTAGCCCTGGTTATCTTCCTCAAACTCTGATGAAGTCTATCAGAGGCCAATAAAATGAGAAAGAGAGAGAGAGAGAGAGAGAGGGAGTATGAGAGAGAGAGGCACCAAAAAGTTCCATTGGTTTTGAGTAGATCATTGGGGCTCTTTATTTTTGCAACATCAAAGGGCTCGTGTCTGCTTTGATGTGGCAGCATGCTGTTTAAGGTACAGAGTGAATGGAAAGATGTCAAGCTGCAAGGTGCCTCTGTAGTTTGCGAGGAGGGCTCTGCAGAGCAGCAGATGAAAGGACCAAACAGGGTTTGATAATGAATGTCCAACAAGTAGCCCATCTCAGGCAGTGCTCGCGCAGCGGGAGCCAGAGCTAACCTTCAACGACGCACACAACGCCCCGCACTCCTCCTCTAACTACTATCGCTCACTCCCTCGCTCTCTCTTTTTAGCCGTCCGCTCCAAATTCCCCGAGAAGTGAGCTTTAATCTTCTTGTCAATTAAAACTCAATACAAAAGCAAGCGCGCAAACACACAGATAAAGGCGCGCGTGCCTGTGACTGCGGTCGCAGATGCGCTGCAACACGCGCTGGCACTTCTTCTGTTCCATTCTCTGCCTCTCTCAAAGACATTTGATCTCTTTCTTTTTTGACAGCGCATGTCTCTCTGAGCCCCGCACTAATTGGCTTGCAATTTCTCCAAGACTCGACTCAATTAGGACATCGCTTACCAGCTTGCCTCCCTGGTCTGTTTGAAGCCATTGTCCACCGCTGCGCTGACAGAGTTTTACATCAGACTCTCGAACAGTGTCAACTCACCTGCTTCTTTGATGTGCTATTTCTCAGAAAAGGATGTCCTGCAATGCATGTGTGATGAAGTGTTGTTGGGCTGATCAAATGCGAGAACAAACATAAAACCAGACAATGGATCTTAATTGACGTTTTTATTAAATCAGACGTTATATAAACTTTGTTGTACTAAAGGTGTGCTGGACAGAAATATGGTTGGTACATAGTTTTCGTGCGGAAAAAAAGAGGCGTGAGTGAAGCAGACTTCTTTAATAATGCAAGGGTTTCAAGCGAGAGAACAGGTCCAACGCTTTGAGTGCAGACGAGGCTTGAACTTTAAAGGTTCGGTGTCCAGCTATAACTATGTGGGCTGTTTTGGAGAAGTGAAAAGTAGATATTCATTTCATGTTCTCTGGGGGTAAGTGTGGTATGAACCTCCCGCTCGGCCCAAAATTCCCTGGTGTGCTGCCATTCCAATCAGCCGTAACCACACGTCTGTCTGAGGTCAAACGAGATCTTTAATGAAAATCAAGCTAGAATACAGAACCTTCAAAAGATTACTTATTAAGCAATTGGAGCAGAGAATACGTCAGAGACATCATGCAGTCTTCAGTGCCTTGGTCAAAGAAATTATTAATGTGAATTCTTAGAATTGAATCCAATGCATTACCTACATTTTTTGTGTACCGCCTTATTAAGTTGCCTAACGGAGTATACAGACAAATAAACAACACACAGTGGGTAGCACGTTTGCCTCACAGCAAGAAGGTCGCTCGTTCGAGCCCCGGCTGGGTCAGTTGGCATTTCTGTGTGGAGTTTGCATGTTCTCCCCGTGTTGGCGTAGGTTTTCTCCGGGTGCTCCGGTATCAAATCAAATCACTTTCATTATCACTTCATCAGCAGCACGTGTGCTATGATAAGTGAAAAGCTTAGGTGCTGGCTCTAGACAGATACAGATTGTAATGCAGATACAACGACAGTGCAAAATACAGATAGTGAAAAATACACACAGTGCAAAATACAACAATTGCAATGTTGACAGCAGTACGTATAAGACGTATTCACGAATATGTGAATAGGTGTACAAGTAGTTGCAGGCAGTATTATTTTAAGTATGGATCGATTAAAGTGCAGTGCATGCTACATGTTGATGGTGTGCAGTGAGGAGGGCTCTGTTTCTCCACACAAGTCCAGACATGCACTATAGGTAAATTGGGTAAGCTTAATTGGCCCTAGTGTATGTGTGTGTATGAATGTGTATGGATGTTTCCCATTGTTGGGTTGCGGTTGGAAGGGCATCCACTGCATAAAACATATACTGGATAAGTTGCCGGTTCATATCAATGTAGCGACCCCAGATTAATAAAGGGACTACAAACTACTAATATGCCAATAAACTCCAATAGTGAATTCACAACCGTAAATGAACAGAAAACACTCGTGAATCACAAAATACGGCAACTGTTTATTAAGAATTAACAGATATTATTTTACAGTGTATACAAACCTTTATCACAAGGTACCACACCATGTTGAGGGGACAGTAAAAATCCTGCAGCCGTCACTGTTTGCAATTAGCGAGTAAGCCACAGTTTTACTAAATCCGAATTGACAAGAACATCCTTGCTTAGGGAGTTCAATTCACGGCTCTTCTCTGATTAGAATAATAGCGTTTCTGTCAGAACTCATCTCTCTGTCCCCCAACAGTCTTTGAGGAGAATCAACAAGACAACCTCACTGTTTGTCATTACATCTGTCACTGTCGGACTCGTCTGAGCTTTGTTTTTCCACACCGATAAGGAAGATGACAAACCAATCATGGCACATGAGGAAATATGAGATAAAGCAATCATGGGATAAACAACCAGCAGTAAAAGAACAAAACAACTCTCTTCCCTGTGTTTTTATGATGCAGATCAATGACAAAGGCACATTGGAGAGACACATATCTCTTTCTCACACACTTTAGGTATAAAGAATGTTTTTTTGCATTGCTTTCATCAGCTGCTTGGGTATTATGCCAATCTGTCTGATTTGACCAGGAAACCTAATTTTATTTTCTTCACGGCTAAAAATCCTTAGTTTCTTTCCTAGTTCTGAGGCTTTTTGAATTTCTTTTTTCCCTGACAAGAGTTTTGAGCATGCATGCAGATGAAAAGCTTATAAAATGCTAGATAAAACAGGAGAGTAATAAAGCTGTAGCGCATCGAATGTAATCTGTTTGCTGCATCTGTCTGCCCACTATTGCGCTGTTCCTCAGCTGAATCACTGCCTAATTGTGTTGTCACTGTCAGCACTTGTCAGCTGGCCACTGTACGACTGTTCTTCTGTGTCCAACGCAATGCTAGAAACGCACCACATTCGCAGTGATAGACAAGTTCATTGAGAGATACTAAGGCCCAATCCCGTTTCTATTTTTGTACCCCTACCCCTTCAAAATTTACCCCTAAGTAATGGACATCATTACAGCACCTGCACATGTCATCATATGTTGTCGCAATCTCTTGCTTTATAAGAGGTCGACGATGGCGACTGCTCTAGTTATTCCAGTTGCGTTATTTTTTGTCAATTATTTTCAAGAAATCACTGGAGGCGAATATCATGTAATCATACTGATGTAATGTGGCAATAAGACCGTAACTGTACTGTGCATTTACACCCTGGCCATATTCATCTATGTAAACACACGAAAACAACATTAACATTATATCAGACACTGTAAAAAGCCCATTACCAGTCACTAGACTTTTCTGACAGGGTATTTGAGTGTCATCGAGTGACAGAATGTTGTGGGACTACTATACAGGAGTTATAGATTGCTGTTTTTATTTTAGCATTTTTTTAAAAACCATGACGGTAAAACATGAGGGTGGTTATAAATGTATTAGAATATCTGCTTGTGTGTTGTAAATATTGATAATAATGACAAAAAACAAAACAACTAATTTGTGTATCTCCTTAATTCCGTGTGCAGTCATGCTGCTGTTGTAGATGGCTATTCTGGGAAATTTTCTTACCCCCTGGTTTCAAGTGTGGTCCAGGAAAATCTCCATTTAAAGGGGTATCTAGCCCTACCCCCTTAGACCTATGCCTTTAAGCTAAAGACCCCTACCCCTTCACGTGAACATGCAAAACAAAGAGGCAGGGGTACTGTAAGGGGCAGGGGTAAGGGGAAGGGCTAAGGGGAAGAATTGGGATTGGGCCTAAATAGAATAAGTGGTTGTCTCTCCAATTAGATGAAAACGCCCACTGCTGTTGTGCCATTTGCATTATAAAGTTTTAATGGCACATTATGTAATTTTTGCCACTGGACGTTCAGTACAAACAAAGGTTTGTAGTTTGATGAATCTGTGACTGAGTTTGGAATCATGGGAGTTGTGGTCTTCATTACATCCTACAGGACTCCTGCAAAAATCATGTTATGAATGAGCTTCAAAACTTATTATTCATAGTAGTGTGAATCAGAATGAAGCTAAAAAATGAGACAGCTGAAGCAATGGCTGACGAGAGATGAGTTTGACACTTATAACAGCGGAGCTTTTATTATGCCACAATCGACCGCGTATGGTTCTTCCAGTCTTTAACATGTGTGGGGGGTGGGGGGAGCACTGTTTTATTACTTCAATTAAATTTGAAAGGTCCTGTGTTGCTCCTCCCCTTTTAAAACAGCCAATAGCATTTTGTTATTGCTCTACCAGTGAGAGTGGTTGACAAATAAAAGCAAATGTGGTGTCTTGAAGAGGACACGGCATGTCAGACACTAGAGAGCATTTGATTAGTTAGGATTTGATGAGAAACTGAAGTATGATGTGATGTAAATAAAGGATGATCCATTTAGGCAGAAGTGACAAACTACAAGCTTTAAATGTTTATATCAGTTTCATATCTTCTTAACACAAATTTTGTCACTGATGTGGAGCACACTAGCTTATAGATATCTTAAAAACGAATATCTCTCTCTCTCTCTCTCTCTCTCTCTCTCTCTCTCTCTCTCTCTCTCTCTCTCTCTCTATATATATATATATATATATATATATATATATATATATATATATAT
>CAIGQQ010039163.1:4696130-4716839 GCA_903798035.1 Danio albolineatus
AGACGGTATTCCTCAGACGATCACCGATGTCTACCTCCTCGTCTTACAGCATTTCTTCCAGCGAAAGTCATCTCAGCCCCAAGGTGGTCTGGGAAAGGCCTGGTTGGCTGAACATTTGGACACAGTGTTAAAGCTTGGAGAGTTGGCACTTGAAGGTCTGCAAGCCTCCTGTTATGTGTTTTCAGGTTATGAGCTACAAAGAAACAGGCTCACAGAGCAGGATGTCAGCACTGGCTTTCTCATTCACTGCAGCGACGTATCTGTGACTGATTGTAAGCGCTATGAATTTCTGCACATTACCTTGCAGTGTTTTTTTGCTGCTCTTTATGTTGTTCTGAATCGCAACAATGATCGTTCTGCCATCTCCAGACTCTTTCAGCCTCACAACAGGCAGGTGTCAGGCTTGTCTCAAAGCTGTCTGGGACACTGTATGGATCATTCAGCAGAGGAGTGCCATGAGACAGAGACAGCAAACCTCCAGATTACAGCTCAGTTTGTGTCAGGACTTTTATCCCAGCGGCACAATAATCTCCTCCTGGAGTGCTGTCCTGCTGGAGTTCGTGAACGCAATGTTAAGCAGGTAGTCAAGTCATTGTCTAAAAGGATGCAGAGACATTTTAAGTCAATTCCTCGTCCTGTAGAGGGTGAAAAGAAGAGCATGCATGCCATGCCAAGTTTTGTTTGGCTGATCAAATGCATCTATGAAATGCTAGACAACAGTATTGCCCAAGATGCAATGGCTAAGTTGGATGTTGAGCACCTGAAGCTCACCTACTGTAACATTGGGCCTGTTGAATGCACTGCGCTCGCATATGTGCTCAAGAACCTGCGTAAACCAGTTGGACTACAGTTGGACAACAATTCAGTGGGAGATGTGGGTGTGGAGCAGCTTCTGCCGTGTCTGCCTATGTGCCACTCCCTTTAGTAAGATGACATTTAACTTGTGTTTAAATTTTTGCACTTGCTTGCTTTTTTTTTCACTCAAAGGGATAGTACACTCAAAAAGGAAAATGATGTCATCTGCCGATTTTATCCTGTACTCAACCTCATCATTCCAAACCTGTACACTGTAAATCCTATTAAGTTGAGACTACTCAAATGATTTGAGGAAAGTGATTCCCTCAGTTTGTTTGAGTAATGGGAAATCGACAGCTCTATTAATTTAGTTGACCAAATGTGGTCTCTTCATTGAATTAACGTAAATATTTAATTTCAGACAACTTAAATGTTTAATTACAGATAACCTAAATGTTTAAATACTGATAACTTAAAATGGTTAATAGACTAAACTACCAACTTTTTTAAGCTTTTAAATTCTGTTCTTACTTACTCCCGTGGCTGTTTATATTGAAGTTGATATTTAGTAGCACTATGTTGGTGTTTTGTAACATCAAATTTTTACGCGGTGAGTCGTTAGCCCAATGCTTAACCCCCGACCTGGAGGACCAGGACACATACATATGCTCTACAGACAATTTAACTTACCTAATTGACATATAGTATATGTCTTTGGATTGTGGGGGAAACTGGAGCACCCGGAGGAAACTCAGAGAGCATGCAAACTCCACACAGAAATGCAGCTGACTCAGCTGAGGCTCAAACCAGCAACCTTCTTGTTGTGAGGTGACAGCGCTACCCACTGCGCCACTGTGTCGCCCCTACATGTGTATCATTTAAGAAAAATGTATATAAGCATTTAAATATCTACTAACTAATTTAACTTTTCTCTTTCGTCTGATGGGTTCAGGTAGTGCCTCTGCCCTGCTGCGCCTTAGCAAAATTCAGCATCACACGAAAAAATGACCACCTTGTGTCATATACAGTAGCATATATCGACCAATCAGCGTGGTTGTCAAGACAGAATTTCAAGTGCAACCAATCATTTCAAACAGATCCATGGTGAATCGTTTAGAGAAATTAAAATATTAATTTAAAGTTTTTAATGAGTAAGTTAAACTCACCTGTTTTTAAGTTTTGATGCCAAAACTTGGTATTTTTAAGTAATGTCAAGTTTTATTAACTTAATATCTTTAGTAATTACAACAGCGGGGTTTACAGTGTATGCGTTTATATCCTCTGTAGAACACAAAATGACTCTCTGCTTTTATTTTCTCACTGCAAAAAAAGTCAGCAAAGTGTTTTGCCCCTAGCATTCTTTTGTGCTCTATAGATGAAATACAGGTTAAGAATGGAAAAAGTAGTGTCATGACAGATTTTTCATTTTCCTTTTTATTTCTGAAAACTGTTTCTGAAAAACCATCTGCAAAATGTTTTTTAAGATTCTTCTGAATTTGGCAGCTTAAGGAACAACAACATATCGGATGAAGGAATACGGAAACTTCTGGAAAAAGGAATGGAGTGTGAAAGCTTCCAGAAAATTGCGTGAGAATACGAACCCTTTTACTCTGTAGTTTATGAATAATAATGAACCATGTTGTATTGTTATACTTAGAACAGCCAAGTTTGATTACTTTAACATTTCCCCAGGCTTTTCAACAACAAGCTCACTGATGCTTGCACCCAATACTTTTCTTGGCTGCTAAAATCAAAGCAGAACTTCCTGGCTTTGAGGTAAGTGGTTACCTTATTAATATATGTGCTAGCTCTAGCCCATGAAGTGCTGATCAGTCTAATATATATATTTTTTCAGGTTGTACTGCACATGTAGAAATGTTACAATATCAGTAAATAAACAATTGTTTGTACTGTAGGCTTGGAAATAATAACATCACATCACTTGGAGCAGAGCAGCTGGCAGAAGGCCTAAGCTACAACCAATCGTTACAGTTTCTGGGGTGAGGTCAATGAAAGGAATAAAATATTATAGCTGAATTTTTATTTAATGCCATATTAAATCACATTTTCTTTTTACTTCTAGATTATGGGGTAATAAAATCGGGGACAGGGGAGCTGAGGTATTGGCAGATGCGCTGACAAATAGCAAAACACTGATATGGTTCAGGTAATATTGTATATCCCTATATGACCATAAATCTGTGTTCTGTGATGCAATGTTTTAAAATATTTTACAACATGCTAAATGATGATAAGCAAACAAAACAGGTTGCAGAGTCAGATCAAATAACATTTGCAGAGCAGTGAGTCACTCAGTGCAGCATGTTGTATTTTTTGTGGTGATGTTGCGTTGGTTTGTTTCAGTCTGGTGGATAATGGTGTGGGCAATGCCGGTGCATGTGCTTTGGCTAAATTTGTCAGACAGAATGAAAGTCTGGAGGAATTGTGGTGAGTGGCTTCTTCTTTTTTTAGTTTTCTTCTTTTGAGTCAGATTTAGATGATCTATCTCTATCTCTCCTAACCAGGTTAAACAAAAACTCTATCTGCAAGGAGGGGGTTGATTGTCTGATAGAGGCACTGAAAATGAATACTAGTGTTAAGAAAGTCTGGTAAGGACATTTCCCAGCGTTTTTAACTAACCATACGCTAGTTTTTACTTAAGTAATGTCACTGAGTGAAATGTGGAATTAGACTTTAAATTAGAGTTTCACATTAAAACATTGTTTATAATTTTAAATGAAACTTTTTGAATATGTCTGTGTGTGTAGTAAACGTCATATTACCCATGCCTGGGGAATAGTTTGTGTCTTGAATTATATGAATATCCTTAATACAAAGACTCTTTGCTTTGTGCTCTTAAAGGCTGAGAGGAAATAATCTGAGCCCACAGGAAGAAGAGCAGCTGAGCCAGCAAGAATGCAGATTGACCTTCTGAGGGCAAGAAGGCTCCGTAATGCCTGCCATCAAACTCCCAAATTCAATGGTCATCGTTTTCATTTTCTTCATTTTCAACAAATAAACTGGCAGTCATAAGCACACAAGCAGGAGGTCATGGTTTAGTCAAGCTTAACATTGAGTATCCAAGATAATGATCTGACTGTCAGCTGGGAGATTGACTGGAATACATGTTACTGTTTTGCCTTGAATGTGTGTTCGACATGTGCCTTGTTTCTTCCAGATTTCATAAATGTAGATTATAAAATGTTTGTGTGTGTGCGTCTTATAAATGAGTAAAATGCAAAATGTCAACCAACAAAACTGTACTGTACACGAAAACATGTTTGTCTGGCTTGATTTGTGTACTCATCCTCAGTTTACAGTTAGTAAGTGTATAATTTTGATATGTGGGTTGTTTTTTGTATTGTACATTCAGTTTATTGAAGGGTCTGTTACTTGTGTCATAGAATGTCAGGTTTTGTTATGCTGGGGTTTGAATGGCTTTCAGTGCACATTCTATGACTTATTAAACTGCAGATTTGCTATTAATTCATTTGTTCATTGTATTTATTTCCTTAGAAATTCTTAAAGACTGTAAAAGAAATGCTGTAAAACATAAAATACTTTCAGGCAAATTAGATTATATTAACATTTGTTGCAGGAATTCCGATTCATATCCTTGAACGAACAGAAAAGGAATAAACCTTCATGTACAACCTGTCACACGGCCAGTTCCTCAATTTCTCAACCAAACTACTGGAAAACCCCAGGCCAGGAGGCGGGGTTATGTAAAAGACAACCGAAAAGACCAATGAAAGCTGTCGCTTTCTGTAGCTGTCACTCCCTGGCCAATAGGAGACCAAATGCTTCTCCAGTTCAGTAGCACGTTTGGTTTAACACAATCACACACACTGTAAATAATACCCACACTTATTAGAAATTTAGCAACGACCTCGGATTTAACCAGTATTATCGGACTCTTCCCCCCGGGTTTTCGTCTTCGTCTCGATCGAGATTGTTCCTAGCCTGTTTGAAGTGCGAAGAGGAGGCGGCTGTCCCTCCAGTAACCGGTAGTAATGCGGAGTGAGAGCTGGCTTGAGCAGAGCCCATCCGACAATGTCAAATAAACACCATCATCACTAACAGCGCCACGAGAGCTTGACTGGAATAATCTCTCTCTAAATGCCATCGCAGGCGGACGGGTGAAACCGGGATATTTAAACGTCAGGTAAGAGGAGTTTGATGATGAGCTCGTGCTGATGTCACCTGTTTACCTACAACGTTACAGTCCGACTCTGATACTTGATCAGCTGTGGATGCTTGATTGTAACCGAATCCACTGATGTGCATGACAACACAGCGTTATCCAACGGTGACATTATATCTAATAGAGCCATATGATGAGTAACAGCTAACAGAGAGGCTGACAGTTTAGCACCTAGTCATTGTGTTTTACTGTAAGGCCTGTCTATCTCTGCTGCATCGTTTTCATCCAGCTGCATTGATGAAGTGCATATAACGCTGAGCTTGTGTTTACATTGGATGTGTTACATCATGAACACAGTGACTGCACATAAGAAAGTATGTATGTTTATGTCGCTTGTAAGTTGGTATTACAACTGGGTTTTCCCAGCTCTCCTGTGTTGACAAAGCTTCATGTTTATAGATGACTTTCTGTTTAATATTAATGGATGTAGAGGCAAAGACAGTCAGCATTAACGTTGTCTCTGGAGAGCCCCTTGCAGTGCTTATCAGTAATGTTTAGAGATGTGGTATCTTTTTTTATTTTAGAGGACCCTGTTTTACGTGTCATGTGCCTTTTGGATCAGGTGATTGTCTCAAAACAAAACCACAAGCAAAATAAGTGCTATAGACAGGGTTCTCAGGGTTTTCATGACATGAGCAGAAAGACAGGCAGCTGTTGTGTTTGTACATTAATAATATAATGTTAGAATAATATGGTAAAATAACAGCATAATATTAAAATGGTTTTAGCTTGAATATAGTTTTTTCACGACTTTAATAGCCACTATGAGAACAACAATGTATTATTTATTATTAATGATGTGATATTTACTGTTTGTGTGGCTGCAAAGTGCTCCCTCTTCCATATTTGATAACTCGATGGAATTTTACATTTAGCTTTTCTGTTGTCTACTTTTAACACCCAGTCTTTGAAGTAATAATTCTGAAGCCAAAGCTCCTTAAGTTTATATTATCCTGCCATGTTAGTCTGGTGACTGCATTTGACTGACGTGACTGCCAGTTGATGAGAGTAAAAGTAATAAAATGGAGTTAATAAATAGCCTAAACAGTTTCTGATGGTATGATAACCTTGGATAAAAATACCATGGTTTTACAGTGTCAAGGTGTTGTGATTACTACTCTAAAATAAAAATATCTGGGGAAAACTACAACAACAAAAAAAATTTTCCCTATCAAACAGAGTACATTTTGTTTTAGAAAACATTTATAATATTTTGGACGAGTAAACATGTCAGGCTAAATAGTAAAAAAAAAAAGGCTCCTGCTCTCGTCATTAGTTTCAAATACACAGATTTCTTTACAACACAAAAAAACTAACAAAAAGATAAAACTCTTACATATACCTTAGGATCAGTATAACTGCTGTTTTAAAACCTTGACTTTTCCATACCACGGTATGGTCTCATTCTTACCTAAACATAACAATAGGCTTGAACCAGCACAATATAAGAAACAATAATTTGAACATCAAGCAAAAATAGTACATCACTTTTAACGTCTGGAATGGAACTTCTAAAATTCCATGATATTTATTCAAGAAAGTCCATGACTCGTGTGAACCCTGCATAGAGCACCACAAATCCGTTTCCAGAAGTCTGTTCAGGTTTTCTATAGGGAAGTTATTTTTAACTGCTTAACCTTTTGCAGTAATCGAATGTATTTTTAAAGCAATCAAATATATAAGCAGAGTTATGCAGAAAAACTGCATTACCCATAGTGCAGTACAGAAAAATTCCACCAAAGTGCTGCAGTGAGCAAATCAGGTCAAACAGATCTTTAGCTCCATGGATCTCCATGAAGCACCGCGAATGATGCAGTCAAGTTGACCTCCTTGCGCTCTCAATCAAAACTTAAAAATGTTTGTGTATACAACAAATAACTCAGTAGTTAAATTATTAGTTGTCTTTCTCCATTGTTTTTATGTCAGTCACAATAACTGGGATTGTATTTTCCCCTTATTTACAGTAAGTTATTAGTAGGCCCACACGGAATCTGCGCACGCAGATTTCCGCAGATTTTTAGCCCATCATTGACTCGGTTTATTTACTGGTGTAAATGTGTGTACATTTATAATTTTTCAGTTTTCAAATTAATTTCAGTAATATTATTGACTAATATGAAAATATTCATGTGATTTATTCACTATACAGTGTTTAAAGTTATATTTTCTGTCTTTTAGTAGATATTTTATACAAGAGACTTTCTTTGTTTACCAAATAAAGTGGATCTAATTGGATTTGCATTGTAAACATTAAATAAAAGCTAAAAAGGTATTACTTTTTATTTTATATATTAAGGTTTTAGTTATGAAACTCCCAACATCATTCCGCATAAATCCGCAGATTTTTAACAAAATACTCAGCAGAAACAGCAAAAAATGTCCGCAGATTCCGTCTGGCTCTAGTTATTAGTACAACATTATACTTTTTCTTTGTAAGTTTTTGTAAACTTCTTGGCTTCACATCAAAATTTGTAACATTGTGTTTCACATCATAGCTGACTGGTTTGGTTTATAGTTAAAGAATTAAAAAATACTTTGTTATGGGAAACGTAAATGGGAAACATAATACTGGAATCAACACTGCTGTAAAAGTGAATGCCACTAGTGAGTACTATACTAGTGAGTACTATTACTATAGTGAGATGAGATGCTAACAGGATTTGTTAAATGTTTATAGACTTCATTGGAATCAAGTAAGCTTCATATTCGAAGAAATACATTTGTCAAAACCTTGTTGGCGTTTTCAGAATTACTGCCTGGTAGAGTGGATCTTTCGTCACTTACATTTCAGACAGAAGCTGATGACTTGTGCAGTGTCAGTAAACTGTCACGCAGCAGAGCGTCCCCTGTCTCGTCGTATTTTCTTGATTTTAGTCATTGTGCAGTAGTGGTATTTGTGCAGCGTTATTGTGCATACAGGAAGCTCAGAGTGAGATTTAATTTGCTGTGTGAATTCCCCTGCTGCTGGGGAAAATCCAAACAGTCACACAGTCTGTGCTGATACAAGTGTGTCTACAGCTGGTTATTGTAATATCGTGGTCATTGATGAAGCGTGTCAGTTAGTCAAGTCATTGGTTGTCATCATGTGATGTCGCTTCAAGTAGTTTACCCAGGAATGAAGATTCTGTCATTGTTTGCTCAGCCTCATGTAATTCCAGAACACAAAAGAAGATATTTAAATAAAACACAATCTTTTTGTGTGTGTGTCAGTGTGTGTTGCAAATATGAAACACAAACTGAAACAGGTTTAAAAATATGTGAACAATGACAGTGTTTTCATTTTTAGGCTAACTGTTTTAATGTGAACATCAGGATCATGTTCAAGCTCTAGAACTTTCTATGCTACAAACATTTATTTAATCGTTTTGTTGAAAAACACAACAGAAAAAGGGTTTTTGGTTGGAATACAAACTTGTATGTTTGTATTCTTGACAGCCAGTTATAAATCACACAAAATGTGCTGGTCACCACAAACCCATGTTTATCCTTGATGCAAGTAAATCCATGTTCAATGTCGGTCTTACGCTCTGAGTTGTTTTGGTCTTGGCTTTTGAGGTTAAGGACATCTCAGCCAGTCCATATTTGCAAACTTCTAAACAAATTTCAGATGAATTTGCCACTCAAAGAGCTTATGCTGTTTTTGTTTGCTTTTTAACTCTTCTGAAATGAAACCTTTGGTACACGATATTCTTAAATGAAGTGACTTAATATTTTACAATTTGAAGTTTTAACTTTTTAACCTCATTAAAGCATATCTGCAGTGGTCAAATCTGCATGTAGTGTTCCCAACCGTGGCCTCGCAGTTCTTGATTATGGTAATAGTATAGCCAATGCTAGTCGGTCACTGCTAGTTCCCTTGAGGGCAGCAGGAAGGATTGGTCAGAGCTGTAATTTTAGGCGGCGTCATGAAGGGTACCATAATAAAGAGTCCCTTTAAGGCAAGTTAGTTCAGTTGGCGGCCATAATTGTAACGCCCCCAGACAGCTATTTCCAGTCATGCCAGTACAGCTCCTATTTATCCCCTTGATGGGAAAAAAAGACAAAATAAACGCTTGTCAGCATCCTGATAATATGGGTCCTATTTGAAAGGAAAACTACAATCTGACAATGATGTCATCACAAATTGTGCTTCTTTAACTTAACGTTGCAAAAAATTTACATGTATATTTCTGACTGATGGTGTTTATTCACCTGGTTGTAATGTGATCATACAAACCATTTTAAGTTACATGCAACTGGGCAAGTGAAACTTGGTTGTTGAATAAATTTTTTTTGGCATTGAATCAACAAATGAATGGTAAATTGTTATTCTCTCAACCATTTACTCTGTACTGTCAGTGGTTTAATCTCAATTTAATTAACGGTAGATTAGAGTTTGTCGTCTTTTACTAATATTTGACTAATGAAACAATTTCAACAAATACAATAGAGGTCTGATTAGTACAAAAAAAAGTGAAGACCTGTAAATCATAAAGGAGGGTTTCTGTTGTTACTTTCACAACTTACCCTAGAACTGCTAGAACCCGAGGATTGTAATTACACAATTATCAAAATAATTCACGAAAATGCTTTTATGCTGGTAACCATCAACTGTAACTTTGTTTGCCCAGTGTATACCCAAAATGGGTAATTATAGGTTAAAATATACAATTATAGGTTATTTTATGTATGTGTATTTAGTATTAACATGATTTCAGTATTTTTCATTATTTAAAGTGATAGTTCACCCAAAATTTTAATTCTCTCATTATTTACTCGTTATTTGTTAATAACCTGTTTGATTTTCTTTCTTTTGTTGAACGCAAAATGTTTTTTGGACTATTATTAGTAATTTCTTTTGAAACTTTAAACTTGCAACATTCTTAAAAAACGTTCGTTATTATTTAAATTATTATTTAAATAGTTTTCATTTTCTGGGTGAACTATCCCTTGAAGGTAAGAGTATTTTGTTAAAAATCTGCGGATTTATGCGGAATGATTTTGGGAGTATCATAACTAAAACCTTAATATATGAAATAAAAAGTAATACCTTTTTAACTTTTATTTAATGTTTACAATACGAATCCAATTAGATCCACTTTATTTGATAAACAAAGCAAGTCTCTCATATAAAAATCTTTACTAAAAGACAGTAAATTGTACTTTACAAACTGTATTGTAAATTAATCATATGAATATATTCATATTAGTCAATATTATTACTAAAATTAATTAAAAAACTTAATAAATATACATTTACACACATAAACAAACAGAGTCAATGATGGGCTAAAAATCTGCGGAATTCTGCGCACGCAGATTCCGTGTGACCCTGGTTATCGTCATTGCTAGTACTGTATATAGTGATGCTGATAATTTCCATTACAGTATGTAGACCTTACTTCAAAAAGAACTTTGTTTATTTTTGACAGGAATGAAAACAAGGTTATTAAGCTGATGAAACGTTTTT
Organism: Danio albolineatus; assembly: GCA_903798035.1. Lineage (NCBI taxonomy): Eukaryota > Metazoa > Chordata > Actinopteri > Cypriniformes > Danionidae > Danio > Danio albolineatus. Next base: position 4,706,579 of record CAIGQQ010039163.1, read on the forward strand.
CTATAAAAAAGGAAAAAAATATATCTTTATCCATGCCAAATTTAATGTCTGTTAAATTGTTTTTTTTTCTGTGAAATCATAAACATTTTGTTAGAAATATTGAGCTACAAACCAGACCAAGTTACAAAAAATCTCAAACAAGTAAACAAAGCAAGACTAACCTTATTCTAAACGCTCTTTTTTTCTTAAATCCTTTTCCCAGCACTTTATGTCTGTCCATCCATCCTATTGAAAAGGTCATGAAATCTTCCACTTCCTGGTCAAACTGACCCCAGACGTCCTGTGACGTTTATCGTGTGTTCCTGTCATCTTCAACCCACTCTTGCTATGCAGCCATGAGCTCTACGCTATGGAGCCAGGAGAAGCCAGGGGGCAGTTTCCGGGACGATTGGCGCTTCTACATTGTAGTGAAGGAATGCACGGTGGAAAGGCCAGGCCAGAAGACTCTGCGCATCCCACGCGGCAGCCTAGGTCAGGCCTGCCAGGAGCGCAACAGCCTCGGTCGCACAATCCCAGCCAGCAAAGGTAAACGCAGCCTACGCATCCTTGACCAGACCAATGTAGTGGTGAGCGTGGATGAACGGGACGTGATGGAGCTTGAGGAGAAGCTGGCGGAGCTGCTGTTCCCCATCACCAACTGTGAAGAGCGTTACAGCCTGCTGTGCAACAGGTCACGTTTGGACAGGGCCCGCGACATCAACTGTGGGTCAAAAGTTCGAGTGCAGCTTAGGTCAGGCGATGAACCTCTTCCGGGTGTTGTCCGCTTCAAAGGAGCATTACTGCCTGATCGAGCACTGAGTGGGATCTGGTTTGGTGTCGAACTGCTGGTGAGTGAAACTGTTTGTCTTGTTTGACGGTGCATATCCGGTATTGGGTTCTCCTTAGCTCTTAAAGTGTGTGATCATTACACTGTAAAACCTAAATGAAATGAGTCAATTGTACTCCAATAATTAAAAGTTTGTTGTACTTCAGGGGTCATCAACTATATTTGTTAGAGGGCCAGAGTTTTACCAGACAGTCTACTTGGGGGCCGGACCCCCCGAACTCTTTTTTTAGTCCTGAGGCAGACATCCCAAATCTGCCGAAAGTTCAGTGTGCCGCAAACGAATGATAATCTCCCAGAAATCGTGCGTCTCCCTCCCGCTCCTCAAATACGTCACATACCCCTCTCCACCGCATCCCTCCTTGCTCTTCACCACACACGTCGCGCGCACTCTGCCTACACCCCACCCGGTCTTCACTTACGCTAAAACCTGTTTGAAACAATAAATGCTTAACGCCGTATAGTCTGTCTGAGTCTGTCCTCATTTCGAGGTGTAGCCTAAATATAGTCATACATGGTGGTTATTCTGACAAGAGACTCAGTTGTTGTTATTTTTAGTTGCTTTAATAGTGTGGACCACTATTTTCTTTTTGATCCTCACAATTTTGGAATACATTCGCGGGCCGGATTGAACGGCTCAGCGGGACAGATTCGGCCCGTGGGCCGCCAGTTGATGATCAGTGTTGTACTTGATAGAAGCATGTGTTATGAACTCAACATCTAATTGTATTAAAATGATCTTAAAGTCAAAGAGTTAGTTCACCCAAAAATGACAATTTTGTCATCAATTTCTCAACACAATATAAGATATTTGCAAGAATGCTGGAAACCGATAATCAGTGACTTCCATAGTATTTGTTTTTCCTAGTAAGGTTGTCAATGGTTACTGGTTTCTAACATTTTCAAATTATTGTTTGTTATGTTCAACTTAAAAAAAAGAAATGAATCTCATAAAGGCTCGGAACCACTTGAGGGTGAATAATTTAAACCATACCTGCCAACACACCCATTTTTACCGGGAGTTTCCTGGATGTCAAACCCATCTCAAATTAAAACTTTCAAATTCAAATTTTATTTGTCACATACAGAGTCATACACGGTATGATATGCAGTGAAGTGCTTACACACCCGCTTATGACCTTAATAATAATACCAATAATAACAAAATAATAATAACAATAAGAATCTAAATTCGGAGAAATAGAAGTTCTGCAATAGAAAATAAACTTCAACATGGTGTAAGTGGTTGTAGGAAAATAGTACAAAGTATAAAAATATAAAAGAGCTTATCTGTACAAAGTGCCTGGTGCATAAGAGGGGAAGGAGTGTGTCAAGCTCACTTACCTGTATGGTGTACACAAGAACACAATATAAGCTCAGTGGGTGTTCAAAGTGCATGTATGTTCAGATGTGCTGTGTTCATAAGTGCCTGTAAAAAGTGTTTCAGTCTTGTGTGTTTCTCTGACTGAGAGACCGTATCGCCTGGGGGAAGAAGCTTCTCCTCAGTCTCTCTGTGTTGGCTGTCAGTAAACGAAAGCATTGTGTTAACTGCAACAGTGAGAACAGTTCGTTATTAGGATGGCTAAGGTCCTTCATGATCATCCTGGCTTTGGTCCAGCACCGTTGGCTGTAGATTAAGGATGTACTCTCACAAGGCACGGTTACCTTGAACCATGTCGAAGCGCGGTTGTCCCTCTTCCCCATCGGCCTCTACTCACAATGCATTTTTACCTTCCAATCCTGAGCACGCTTATGTCATTGATGATGCGACTGTTCAGTGCAACAGAAGAGAAGCACACACTCTCTCTCAGCACAGTGGAGATTGCTTTAAGTTATGTCGTTTGATATGCAGTGACACGCAGTGGAATATTGTGCTGAACAGATCCACCACTTTTGATGCTCATAAATGTTCATAAAAGTCCTCGTGCTGCATGTATTAGGAGGTTTGCTAAAGCTGCAGCTGTCATGCAGGGAGGGGGTTTGCATCTTTAATAAACTATGCCAGCTCGCGTTCATTGAACAGTAAGAATGATTAATAAATCCATATGAAACAGTCCCTTAAAAGTGGCATCATGTCTTCAGTTTTGGGATCAGACACTCCTTGCACTCACACTACAATCATACCATGCCAAAGCCCATCCGAACTGCCCTCTGGCACACCTCTTCCAACTAGGACACGGCTGGCCAACTGAACCACGCCTGGACCCGATTTGGAGCACTTACACTTGTCAAACGAACCGGGAAAGAGTGTGAGTGCACCCTGAGTGCAGGTCAGGGAGCTCGGAGTAGAAGATGCGCTCAGCCGACTGCATTAACCTCTGTAAGGCTTGTCTGTCCTGCATGGTGTTGTTCCTAAACCAGGTTGTGATGTTTCAAGTCAGGATGATCTCTGTGGTGCAGGAATAAAATTTCCAAAGCATCCTGAGGGGCAGTTTGAAGTCTCTCAATCATCTGAGGTGGTGCTAGAGCTACGGGGCCTTTTTCAACACGGTGTTTATGTGACAGGATCTTGACATGTCTTGCTTGATGTGAACGGAAACGGAGGTAACAGAAGCACCCTCCTGCTTTGTTATTTCTCCAATAAAACTCCCGTTTTTTTAAAATATCCTAATTTCACAGACAAATGTTGGCAGGTATGGTTTAAACTGCGCAGAAGCAGATTAGAGCACTAGTTAGTTGGGTTGTGCAAAAGACTGATGGGCTGTGGGGAACGAGAGACACCTCCCAGCCATGTACCACACTTATGGCTGCAAGATGTTTTTGACTATTGTTTAGACTGAAAAACAACTACTGTGCATAAAGATTTGATAAATACTTTTAAAAAGGTATGTTTTATGCACTCACACTACAAGCGTACTATGCCAAACCCCAGCCAAACCGCGCTTTGGCACCCCTCTTCCAACTGGGTCAGGGCCAGCCAACTGAACCGCACTTGGAAATGATTTGGAGCACTCACACTTGTCAAACGAACCAGGACACTCGCCCGGGCATGGTTTACAGTGTGAGTGCACCCTAAATCTTCCTAAATTTCCTGAAATTCTGTACATATGTGTATAATTCTCCCCATTAATCACAAACATAAAATTAAGTTCTACTAACTTTAAAAATATGTTTGTTTACTCAAATGTTTTAAGACCGTAGGCTTCCACAAACGTATTAAGCTATCTGGACACGTTTTCCATTCTACATGCCTGTGTTTTACTCCAGGGCTTAGCTGAGAGTTTTGAATGGGCATAACTTAAGCCAGTGGGTTGGTTGTGTGGGTGAAGGCCAGTCTCAGATTTACCATCACAAGTCACAGTGTCTTTTGTTCAAATGCCAAATGCGTGACATATTTATGTGAGATCTGATGCCTGTGTTGCTGTGTGTAATGTCTTTTTATCCTGTGCGAACCTCTTGCAGGAGGAGGGTCGGGGTCAAGGTTTTACAGAGGGCTCTTATCAGGGTCAGCAGCTGTTTCGTTGCGAAGATGAATGTGGGGTCTTTGTTGCACTGGATAAACTTGAGCTCTGGGAAGACGAGGAGTTGGAGGTGGATCGCGTGACGCTGGAGGATAATGACCCGGAAGAGGAAGGTGAAGCACCGCCACTGGAGATCAACTCTCGAGTCTTGGTACAGACTCGGGAAGGACCGGAAAGGGGCACTGTTATTTTCTGTGACCTACTGCCCGGCAATGAGAGTCTCGGATACTACGTTGGCGTTGACATGGTAAATTCATTCAGTTTTTCCAGATGCTGAATAATGTTCTCAAGTGCAAAGTTATCATTGCATGTTTTAAAGGTGACCTATTATGCCCTGTTTTACAACACGTAAAATAAGTCTCTGAAGTATTTGAGTATGTATGTAAACTTTCAGCTCAAAATACCACACAAATAATATTTTATTAACTCTGCTTCTTTTAGTCTTTGATCCAATTTGTGCCATTTTGGTGACTCTTTAAATTCAAATGAGATTGTGTTGCCTGCCCTCTGTTCAAAAGTGGTGGAACTATAAATGCCTGTGACTGCGTCCGAAACGGCATACTTCCATACTATACAGTATGCTAAAAACATTATGCAAGCCGAGTAGAATGTCTGAATTCATAGAATTCGAAAATCAATATGCGAGAAGTACTCGGATGACTTACTACTTCTGGCGAGATTCTGAAGTGCGCATCCCATGCACACTGCGCTATTCCATGATGCCCTGTGAGAGAATTCATGAATGGGAGTGAAGCGACGCAACTGACGCAGGTAGGTCACGTGATCATGACAAAATGGCGGATGTAGTACATCCGAATTCCATTCATACTTCTACCGTTTATACTGTATAGACTGTACTTTTCTAACGGCCGAGCAGTATGTTTAAATTCAAACGCAGTACCTACTGAGTAGTAGGCGGTTTCGGACACAGCCTGTGTGTCAGCATAATGGCAGATTCAAAACTCTAATTGCAGACAGCTGCTTCTTATCAGGGCTGTGTATGCTAATGAGGGAGAGATTGTCACTAATGGGTGGTGCTTCCCCTCTCCAAAGACATGCACAGAGGGAGAATGTCAAAGCGTTTCGACAGACTGATTTTATTTTAATTATAAAAATAAGAATTATGTGTTTATGAATTATTGTGTTTAAACCCCATGTGAAAGGGATGTTTGTATAATAGGTCCCCTTTAATGTTTTAGTTTTTGTTCAGCAATATTTTCAGGATGATCAGATATTTTAAAAGTAAAGTGTGTGCTTTTTTTATTAAATTATTAAGGGTGCATGCATTACATTCATGTATTGGCTGAAAACAGATACATTATATGCTATATATTTTTTTAAATGAAGATATAACACTTAAATCTGAAGTTGGCTATTTTAATTGCTGTGAGCTACACACACACAAAATAATATTGCATAGTATGAAAAGGGAATGTTTTATAAAATCTCAAGACTTAGTGTTGATTATCTATTAGTGTTTTAAAATATGAAGTGTGTTCACTTGCATTCACACCTGATCTAAAATATTTTCAGCGACTGATACAGATAAAACAACAACAACAAAAAACACTTTGATGTCAGCCAAGAAAATATGAAATTATTATGTTGTGCATCCTAAAAACATTAGGGTTATTAAGATGTTGTTTTTTCTTCATATAAAAAAAGCTTGGACACATTAAATTGATCAAAATGTCCAGTAATTATTTTTACAATGTTACAAAACATTTTTAATTGAAATAAATAATTTAGTTTGAAAAACTGAATCTTTGAAAAAAAAGAATTTCTTGAGCATCAAGCTATATAGCGCGTTACTGAAGACTGAAAAATTCAGCTTTGCAATCGTAAAATACATTGCATTTTAAAATATATCACACTGAAAAACAGTTAAGTAATGTAAACTTTACATTAGTATTTTAAATTATTGTGACGTCAGCAAGAAGCTTTAAAACATATAAAAAGATTTTAAAAATCAATCCCACCTCATTCTTCTGAATACAGTTGTTTTATTTTTGTTGGAAAATAGTTTAAATGTTCACCTCGATTTAGACATGTCAGTAACGAGAAAAGAATTGAAGAGGTGTAGAGATGGCTCAGTTTGCTCTATGTGACCACCATAATGGCGTTCTGCCAAATGCTCACACAAGAAACAACCAACACACGCCATTCCACTGTTCTCCTCTTTTCAGCCTTTGTTTCTGTCTCCTCTGTAAAGCTCTCACTGCTCTCTGAGCACAGCTTAGCTGGACTCGCTGTCTCCGAGATCTAAATAGTGTAGCTGAGAATAGTTTAACATGTTTAACAGGACAGAACCTTATCTTTGAGTTTGTTTACTTTGTAAATGCATGCATTCTTAGTAAAGCATAGAGCTTTTAATATTTAAATGTAATGAGATTAGTTGATAAATTAGTTTTTTTTTTAAACACACCCAAAGTAGGGATATACATTAGATATACGTAGAGTTCTGGCATGTAAAGGGTGTGGGTTTAGAGACATCATTTTTTCAGATCATAGTGTTGGTTGTGTTGTGTAGCCATTAGAGAATTATAGCTTTCAGTTAGTAGAAAGATGGGTCTTGTCTGGGTCACAGCAGGAACGCAGATGAAGATTTCCATCAGCCGATAGAGACAGGCCAAGCTTTGTTTGGAATTGTTTATTCTGAGTTGGAAATGACAGTGTTGTGGATGTAAGGCTTTGTGGGATGATCTAGGTCAGGTGCAGTAATAGGGTGCTGTACCTCTCGCCCTCAGGACAATCCCATTGGAGACTGGGATGGGATCATCGACGGCAAACAGCTGTGTAATTTTGCTAGTCTCGAACACACCCGTCTCGTCCCCATCTGTGATGTGATGCCAGGTAAGAGCTCTCTCATTTCTTACTTCTGTGTTTGTCAGACTTGGGTATTGGATTTTATTCTGAGTGTGGTTACTGCTGGAAGACCTGTTATTTGTACTGTTTGCCTCTAGATTGAGTTTGAGCTCAGTTCTACAACACGTACCTTGGTTATTATTACAAAACATTATACAAAAACATAGGAAATGTTATTTATTTATTTAAAAAATGTATGATGAAAAATGTATAAAAAATTAGAGGGTCAGGGTGTAGGCTAAATATTTGTTATGAGAGAGAGAAAAGGACTATGTGTGTGTGTGTGTGTGTGTGTGTGTGTGTGTGTGTGTGTGTGTGTGTGTGTGTGGGTGTGTGTGTGTGTGGGTGTGTGTGTGTGTGTGTGTGTGTGTGTGTGTGTGTGTGTGTGTGTGTGTGTGTGTGTGTGTGTGTGTGTGTGTGTGTGTGTGTGTGTGTGTGAGTCATGTTAACACGCAGGAAACAGAGGCTCTTTTGTCTGAAGGCCTTGTTTTTGTGAGTGACGTGTGTGGAGCTCTCTTTGTTCCCTCTATTTATTGATTTGTTTGTTTGTGTGCATGTGTGTGTGGGCAAGATGTCTCGTCTTGGTTGCTAATGTCTTAAAGCTGAAGCTTTTCTTTACAGATTCCTTCAGTTTAACAGATTCAATAAATATAGATAATGTTAAGAGAACTCTTGAAAATTCTGGCTTTGTCATTTACTGTATAGTTTTGAGTGAAATGTACTGTCATTTAGAGCAAAAGTCTTGTCATCGATCCCAGTTGTAGGAGCAACAAATAATAACTTGGCTTCTAGTTGATCATTTGGAAAAGTGTCAGAAGGTAGATTTTCAGATGAATCATCTGTTGAACTGCATTCTAATCATCACAATTACTGCAGAAGACCTATTGGAGCCTGCATGGAGCCAAGATTCTCACAGAAATCAGTCAATTTTGGTGTAGAAAAAATCATGGTTTGGGGTTTCATTCAGTATGGGGCGTGCAAGACATCTGCGGAGTGGATGGCAACATCAACAGCCTGAGATATCAAGACATTTGTGCTGCCTGTTACATTACAAACCACAGAAGAGGATAAATTCTTCAGCAGGATAGCACTCGTTGTCATACTCCCTGACAGCTTCCACATCAAAGTTCCTGAAAGCAAAGAAGGTCAAGGTGCTGCAGGATTAGCCAGCCCAGTCACCAGACATGAACATTATTGAGCATGTCTGGGGTAAGATGAAGCAGGAGGCATTGAAGATGAATCTAAAGAATCTCGATGAACTCTGGGAGTCCTGCAAGAACACTTTCTTTGCCATTTTAGATGACTTTATTAATAAGTTATTTGAGTCATTAAAGAGATGAATGGATGCAGTTCTCCAAGCTCATGGGAGTCATACATTGATATTTTTTTTCCACTGCTCCATGACTTTATATTCTATACTGTACATTATTTCTGTTAAATGACAAGACTTTTGTCTAAGGAAAGTCAGAGCTTACTGCCCTAATTAAAAAATTAAAAATCAAGGCATGATCATGTTTTATTTTGCTAAAATAAGCGTAATCTATAGGCCTTTGCCTTTCCTATAAGCCACTTCTGATACCAAATAATCAACTAGAAGTCAAGTTACTATTTGTTGTTTCTAAAACTTGGATATGCAACTTTTGTCAGGTAGTGTACATGCTCATTTTATTCTTTTATTGGGAACTTTTTCATCTGAAACTGAACTATAAGTTCATTATATCAGTGTTGTAAGTCGACAAATTCATACAATAACCTGAAAAGTGCCTCTATTTTGAATTGAGCAAATGTTAATAGAGTTGTATTTTTTTCCATGCTTGATTAAAAACTTTCCTAGATTGTTGAAACTTGTCTTTATTTTTATGCAGAATACTCCATGCAGGATCAGAGGCTGCCCAAAGTCTTTGCCTGCAGGGGTGGCAATGACAAACCTGTCAGCCAGAGCAAACCAAAGAGCAAAGGTATAAATCAGTTACTGTATATCTATATATAATATATATTTACTTACTACACCTACAGTACATTATAGACGTCAGTGAATTTCTGACACAGTCTAATACTAGCATAATCATGTCAATAAAAAGATCTAATGATTATTAAACCACTGACGTGAATTTAGTTCCTACAATTCTGAATGATAATTGTCGTCTAATTATCATTACCAGCATAAACAGCAACAGGTATATTAGGCTATTGACCTTTTCAGAGCATTTTTTGTGCATAGAATAGCAAAAAGGTGCCATATTTTCAGAGTTTTTATGTTTTTAAACAACACTTCAACCTCAGAGAAATCAGTGGAGTAACACTGGTTTACAGTCACAACAAATGAAAATATGTAATTCTGACCAACTGTCTTTTTCTGGGAGAAAAAATCAGACCATTGTAGAGACCTAGATTTTTATTTTTTTATGGCTGTATGTCCAGTCACATGCTGTATTTAACACTGTCCTGTCCAATTTCACAAATGTATTTATTTATTTATGACCCTGGACCACAAAATCAGTCGTAATGGTCCATTTTTGAAAGTTTGGATTTATTCATCATCTGAAGGCTAGCCAAATTGGCTTTGTATTAAGTGGTTAGGATACATTATTTTTATCTAAGGGATCTAAGGATTCTAAAACCTCAAAATATTGAGAAAATAACCTTTAAAGCTGTCTGAATGAAGTGCTTAGCAATGACCATTACTAATCAAAAATATTTTTACATATTAACGCTAAATATATTTTAAGGAAATGTTCAAATTATCTTAGTGGAATGCTATTTTTACTTTACATAAAATAAAAATCAGTAATTTTGACCCATACAGTGTTTTATTTATTTATTTATTTTATTTTATTTTATTTTATTTTATTTTATTTTATTTTATTTTATTTTATTATTATTTTTTAGATATTGTCAAAACTAAATCTTGGTAACATAATTGTGGTCCAGGGTCACATTTAATTTTTGTTCTTACTTCTTTTCACTTACTGACAGTGTTAAAGGCATTCCTGACCCAAAGATCATATGAGCTTTCTTTCTTTTTTCTTTCTCTCTTCTTTTTTCCTGCTTCTTTCTTTCTTTCCCTTCTCTTCTCTTCTCTTCTCTTCTCTTCTCTTCTCTTCTCTTCTCT
>CAIGQQ010039163.1:4716849-4739401 GCA_903798035.1 Danio albolineatus
TCTTCTCTTCTCTTCTCTTCTCTTCTCTTCTCTTCTCTTCTCTTCTCGCCATAATAGATTGAGGGTGCTTTCACACTTGTGGTAATGTAGTGTTTTGCACCCATTTTGGTTCTTTTTCACACCACACTGTTTGCTCTGGTCCAAACCAGTTGAAACTAACCAATCATGTGACAACATGCATATCACTCATTGGCCATGTTTTTATGAAAGCGTACCAAGACCACCTCTGCAAACCGGTTCGGAACGCTTTCATGCAAACGCTGAAGCAGTTTCTGATCTAAAAGCATTTAATGAAGTGCTTTCAGTGACACATCTGGCCAGTGAGTAATATGCATGTTGTCACATGACCACATATTGGTTAGTTTGCTTTTCTTAATTTTTCTTTTTGTTTTGTCCACACACGAGTTTGCTGCATTCACACACCTGCTCAAATGAACTGCACCAAAAGGGAAAATGAACTAAAATTGAAAGTGCATTTCAACCAAACTAAATGAGGCAGGTGTGAAAGCACCCTAAGCGAAATGTTCAACAGACATGTACTGTATTCTGCAGCAACACACAAGAATGTGCAAATTTGAGATTTTCCTTAATGTAGAAACGCGTATTCCCTGTCTTTCTTAATTTATCACTCTCTCTCTCTCTCTCATGTATACCCCTACGCTGTTTTGCTATCTTCTTATCATGACTATTTAGGGTTAGGCCTGCAGCCTGGCAGCAGGAGCAAGTCTGAGTTTTATTATACACTAAATGGCAGCTCGGTCGATCACCCTGCCCAGTCCAAAGCCAAAAGCACATGGTACATAGATGAAGGTAATCAATAATCAATACAAATGGAAGACTGGGACAACTCTAATGATAAACATCTTAACAGCAAGGTGCCATCCTGCAAATTCTCAGCTTAAAATTAGACCACACTTTAGGTTCCTTTAATAATCTCAGCATGAATAAGTCATCACATGTTAATCAATGCCTTTGAATGCGTTAGATGTGATTTTAAAAGGCAACTTGCTGTTGAGATGGTTTATTGGGAGTCTGGTTCACTGTGAAGTGGGTGGCACGTGATTCATAGCATGACATCAGTTTTCAGAAATCAAACTTCTCAGGTGTTAATCCAGATGTAGATTTTTTTAGTTAATTAACAGAGCGTAAAACAGATAATTGAAGCAGACTTGGTGTGTTATATTTGTGATTTTTTTATTTTTTAGTAAAAGTTTTTTGTTGTGTCTGCTAAATGCATAAATGAAAACTGCTGGACCAGTCATATCGCCACTCATCCATTGTGTTAGTGTCTGTATTTGGAGTTGACATTGGTGCACTGTATTCCTATTCTGCCTTATTTTTCACTTAAGACCAGACAAAGCCTTTTGTGAATGTAATGTGTCTGGCTATTTTAGATGTACAAAACAGATCATTTTGCTGCTTGATTTCATATTACAAGCACACTGCTTTGTACAGTTTTGTAGCTTACTGCACTTAGATATTCTTCTCATTCTCATTTATGAAAACATTTATAGAAAAATGTTTACTTCTGCTTTGAAAAATAAGGTGGATTGCTTTTGTCTGTGTAATTATTTCCTCTTCATATCACTCTTTACTAATGTGCACTATTTGAGGATGTTGCAGGGCGTTCTGTGATTGGTTGAGGGGTTCATATTGTGTATGTGACCTGTGCTGAAGTCATTCTCATTCACCGGGCTGTCTGTTCACCACAATTCTCATGCTCGAATCCCTTGGAAACTTTTCCCTCTGGCCCATCACCATGTTTCCCCAAAAACTTCATATTTCATGTGTTCGTGTGTGCTTCAGTGAGGAGAAAACAACCAGAACTGATTGGTATGAAAGTAAAATTGAAATAATAGCTTTGAAAGTAATATTAAAATAATATTTAGGCTAATTTGTGATTTTGCATACACTACTGTACAAAATTTGGATTTAAAAGATAGTTAAATTGGTCAAAAGTGAGTGTAATGAACTCTCTCTTGATCAGCAAATCGTTCTATTAGAATTATTTTTGAGGGATCATGTTACAGTAGAGTAAGCAGTGACGATCTTTAGCATGAAGAAATTCTATATTAAATTATACTGAGTAATTATAACTGGTACAAACCTTTCTTAATGTTCCCATTTACTAGTTTTTATAATTAAATGAATTTGTTTTGGTGAGCAATTAGAGACTTAAGACATCCTAAATGTTCAGACTTTTGAATTGCATTATTAAAATTAAGTTCACTCAAAAATGAAAATTTACTCGTCCAAAGCAACTTACAGGTTGTTTTTTTTCTGCGGAACGCCAAAGAAAGAACATTGAAGGTATATGTGTTGACTTCCAAATATATAAAAAATATTACCGTGGTCAATATCTACCTGTTTCCAACAGTCTTCAAAATATCTTATTTTTTGTTTAACAGAAAAGTGGAAGGTACTGTATGTTTGTAAATGAGCCCAGAAATATGTTTTTAGGTGAACTATGCCTTTACACTATTGATATTTGATATTTATTCACTGGAATAAACCCCTTGAGATGTACCATCACATTTTCAAGGGGGTCCCACAGTTAATCACAATCACATAATAAAACACCAAAAGACAAAAACAAGACATAACGTACACAACATCCAAGAAACATAACATAACATTTGAGGGAAAAAATTAAAAGAAAAAAAAGAAAGAAAGAGGGGAGGGAAGGGGAAAGTAGTATACATACATACATTTGCATATGTACATAGTACAAAAAATATATACAAATCAGTAAATCAAATCAACACATAAATAATTACTTCCTCAGGAAAACAGGTACAATCCAAAGTAAAATATGATAACAAACTTTGCTTAAAGACTTTAAATGATGTAATGTATCGATGGATTGAAGCCCTTCATTATCAGTTCATAGCATTAAGCTGTGATTATCTAGATTGAATGATCAGTTCTGGTCCTCCACACTGATGCTTCATCTGGTCATCATGACATTTCAGTGCAGCCTCTCATTTCTACGATCTTATTTCTTAACAGTCGGCGAAGACCCGGCCAAATCCCTGACAGAAACTCCGCCAGACTTCAACCCAAGCTCTTCCCCTTCTCGAGCTCCGCCCACCACCACCTCGCTGTCCAATGACAACAAGTTCCACTCTCTGCCGTTTAGTTTGAGCCGAAAAGTTGGCCCTAATGGCAGCATGAGCCATGGGCCCCTTTCTCTGTCCGCCGGCTCGGTGATGGGGGAGCAGACGGAGCTCCTGCCTGCCGCTGCACCTCTCCAGAGGGCTCCATCACCACCACAAGGCCAGCCAGGGTTAGAGGTCGGGTCAATGGTGGAGGTTAAAGAGAACCCGCCGTTGTGTGGGGTCATCCGGTGGGTTGGTCTCCCTCCTGGACTACAAGAATCACTAGCTGGACTAGAGCTGGTCAGTACATTCATGTGTGTTTGCTACACTATAACTGTATTATAAGGGATGGTTAATACCATTTAAGAATTTGGGATTGGAAGGACTTTTTTTTAATAATTAATAAGTAACACTATTTGTCAAGGAATAACAATTGTTTGTTACATTAGACTAATTTCTGTTTCAAATAACTTTTTTTTAGCTTTCTACTGTCTATTCATCGAAGAATCCTGAATACTTCTCTATTCGGCTGGGCGATATGGCAAAAATGCAATATCTATAATTATTTTCCATATTGAATGATAACGATATATATTTCGAAATAAGCTGTGAATGCCTCCAGAGTTAAAAGAGTTCCCCAACACTGACTGAAGCCACAAACATTAGATGGTCCATTAAATGGCATAACATATTTTTGGCCTATAACTTTTCGGTGGTCAAAAAGTCTGTACATCTTTATAATCAGCACACTTTTTAAATTCCCATTGTTTCGCATTTCTGCTGTGTAATTGGCTCTTAGATAAATATAGAGTCGTTTCGCAGAGATGGGTTGCAGCTGGAAGGGCATCCGCTGCGTAAAACAAATGCTGGATAAGTTGGCAGTTCATTCCACTGTGACGACCCCAGATTAATAAAGGGACTAAGCTGAAAAGAAAATGAATGAATGAATGAATAAATATAGAATCAAAAAGTCCAGAGCTCGTCATTGTTGTTGACATAAATTTTATTGTGATTCGATATAATATTGTTTATCTACTACTTCTCTATTTCCACAAAAAAAGATGGAAGAACAATTAAAACTTTCAGTTTTCTAATGTAAAATGCCAAATATAATCATGCACAATTATTTTTAGCATTCTTAAATGAACCAATTTAGCATATTATAATGATTTCTAAAGGATCATGCCATAATGATGCTAAAAATTTAGCTTTGCCATCACAGGAATTAAATATATTGAAATGATTTTACATTATTCATTCATTTTCCTTTGGCTTAGTGCCTTTATTTCTGTAGGAATCGCCACAGCGGAATGAACTGCCGATTTTACATTAGAGAACTGAACTTTTAAATTGTAATAGTATTCACTATTATTACCCTTTTACTTTATTTAGATTCAGTAAACCTGCCTTGGTGCCAACCCCAAGCAGTTGAACAATAGTGAGTTTTATAAGTTCTTTTAAAACTGTTTCTTGTTGTGTGTTTAGGAGGAGGAGTGTGTGGGCTGCACTGATGGTACATTTAAAGGGATTCGTTATTTCACGTGTCCACCAAAGAAAGCTCTGTTTGTCAAGCTGAAGTGCTGCAGGCCTGACTCACGGTTTCCTTCCTTACATCATTCACCAAACCCCATAGAGCGATGCAACTCCATAGGTAAGAAGCACACTTTTTAAAGGGGTAGTTCAAATATAGAACTTACTTATAATTGCTCACTTCCCACATCATCAATATCTATTTTAACTTCCTATTGAAGAGAAACTGAAGAGAAATTAGTTGACCATTGCTGAAACAGGAAATAAATAAATAAAAAAACTTCACAAGATTTAGAGGAATAACCCTGGCTTTCAAACACAACAAATGAGAATGTTTGTTATTCAAACCCATAGTAATTTTCTTTTTTAAGAAACCCCTCTAAATTACAACATTTTGAAAGGAAAACTTATTAGACCCCCTTTAGAGAGTGAAGTTAATAATAACACAGTACATAGTATTTTTATAATATTTTTATAAGTTCTGTATGTGATTGTTACACTGAAAAAAAAATGTTTTTGCAAAAATGTTTAACTTAATTTCAGCCCAAATAAATTGTTTGCACCCGTTTACCTTAAAAAATGTAGTAAATCCAATTGACCTTTTGCTAAAACCTGCCCTCCTTAGTTAATAATGTTACGCCTGTCAAGCTTTTGTGCTTGGCACATCTATTACAGTATGTATGTGCCGGTGTCAGACATTCCCAGGCATATAATTAGTCATTTTTAGCGAACAGGTGAGATATCTGAGAAAGTCAGACAAAAATGGACTGCAGTATGCATTACAGGGGTATATTCACAACATAATACGCAACCAATTAGAAAATAATTGAATCAAAATTGAAGCTAAAGCCTAGCCACCTCATACGCTGATCATTCATGTGCACGGGGTAGGTGAAATTTTAACGATAATCTTGTTATAACAAATTAAAAAGTGATTTCTCTTTTATTTAGCCAAAAAGGCTGATAGACTAATTGTTGTGCAATGAAGTATAGCGTTACTAACCGACGAGGAAACACGCACGGACAGTGCTTCTACATTCATAGAAAGAACAGCCAGAAAGGGGAAATTGATGGATTTGCATTGAATATTAGCATCATTGACCCATATCAATGTACAGTACCTATAACTGTCAGTATGTTTGTGTGCTTTTTATACAGTTTCTATTCTCATTTGCACTTAAGTGAAAAAAATAAACAAATTGAAATGCGAATCAAAGTATAAATAGCAGGAGTGAACAAATAGATTTCCCTACCAGCAAATCTAAAACCAGATACAAAAGCAGACACTAACCCGCTATAATGTCGTCACTATTGTCTAAATCTCCAAAAGACTGACGAAAACATTGGTGAACTGTAGCTCTGACATGGACATGAGGGTTATAAATTACTGAAAAACGGCTGCGGGTGAAGTATATTAATTGATCGCAAGTGCTCAATTTGTGATCATTTCTCTGTTCTGTTCTGTTGATATGTAATCCAAATATTCGTAGCTGAAACAGATGGAAATATGACTGTATTGTGCTGCTTTAACGGCCCCTCACACAGCTTGATCCACGCTGGCATTTCTCCTCTTGAGTTTTAGGTATTGGAAAGGGAAAAAAATCAAAACTTTTAGGATACCGGGTATCAGATTTCCACAACACTTTGGCTTGTTTTCCTCGCTCGAAAGCATGACAGACCTCCTGCGCGTAGCTGCGGTTGCTAAGCCATGATTGTGTGTGTGGTGGTTTTCGGGTGTGGCTTAGCAAATGGTCAGTTAATATTTTCTTTTAGTGCAGTGGTTCTCAACTTTACTGTATGTGTCAGAAAATCAAGTGATTAAACTATTGATTTATCAGTGATCTCTCTGTCTATGTCAACATTGGGATATAAAAATACGGGATACTCCGCTAACAACGGTTACAAATACAGGGAGAAAAAATAGCGTCAAATGAAAGAATACATAACAAACATTAGAAAATTGAAAATAAAATAAAAGGTTTAGCCTAATAAAATCACTGATCACATCTGTGTTACCGTACACATCGAAGGGTTAAAAGTGTGTTAATTTTTAACTTCAGTTATTCAGTGATTCCTCCGCGTACCACTAGAAGTAAGCCTGCGTACCACTACTGGTACACGTACCACAATTTGAGAACCACTGTTTTAGTGTATGCACGGCATACTCTAATGTAGTGAATGTACTTTACGCCATATAAATTGCATTAATAATAGTTAGTGTCTTGTCTTTTTTTTAATGATCATTTTGTAAATCATGTATAATCTTGTGCCACAATGACAAAACCGTTTCAACTGGACAGAAAAGACTAGGAAGGGATTCTGTCACAATAGAATTATATTGACGTACACAATGTCTCATGACCGTACTTTGGAAACAGCAGCATGTTTTAATATTTCATCGTTTTGGTCAAAACATTCAATGACCTATATGTTCTTTTTGTGGTTTTAACTTCAGGCCAGACGTGCTGTCAGAAGAGCTTATTGATAGCATAGCCTGTTTAATGAGCTCTGAAGCTCATATTATACTCGACTGATTTATCAGTGATGTTTCTGCAGCTTTTGGGGGTTACCTGAGTGAAGTGGTGAATGAAAACACTCCTCCGCGGACAGAGAATGATGGTTTGGAGGTGATGGTGGGGAAGAAGAAAGGAATTCAAGGACATTATAACTCCTGCTATCTGGACTCTACATTGTTCTGGTGAACATTGCCATACATATTACTTATCAAAAGCTTTGAAAGATTAAAAACTAATTCTAAAAGGGGTAATTGACCTTAAAACTGAAAATTTACCCTCAATTTCCAAAACATATGTTTTTTTTTTCTGCTGAACACAAAAGAAGATATTTTTACGGGTGTCATTGATATTGTATTATTTCCCTACTTTCAATGAAAGTTGATTGCTTCCGATTTTGTGTTCAACAGAAAAACTAAACCCAAACAGGTTTGGCACAAGAGGAGGACGAGTAAATTTGAGGTGTACTGTCCCTTTAATGCTAAATTTTTAAAGAAGTAATCTCTCTGTCTGTGTGTCAGTCTTTTCTCCTTTAGTTCTGTGTTGGATACGGTTCTCCTGAGGCCCAGATCCAAGACTGATGTAGAATATTACAAAGAAACCCAAGAGTTACTGCGCACAGAAATAGTCAATCCACTACGAATGTGAGTAGTATTTTACTAATATTTTACTATTAGCAGTGCATTTTACTACACATTATCTGACAATGTCATTTCTATTAGCCAAGCTGTAAACACTTGAACATCGAAATATTCTCTTAGTGTTTCTCTGCGTTTGTGTTAATCTCCAAGTGTGTGTTTGTTAGACATGGTTACGTGTGTGCCACTAAAATCATGAAACTTCGGAGGATACTGGAGAAAGTGGAGGCGGCGTCTGGATTCACTTCAGAAGAGAAGGGTGAGACGAGTTTCTTGTTTCATGCCACTGTCGAAGAAATGTATTGATGAAGAAAGGCTGCCCTCTGTAGGTGCAAACAGAAACGGATGTGGCACTGTGTGAATGTTTTTGTTGTCACGTAGTTACAGTGTAACTGTTCATTTATCTATTGAGGAATATTAGTCAATTACATATACTTACTATATTGTTGCGGTTAGAATTTGGGTTAGGTTTAATTACATGTAATTATGCATAATTACATGGCCCAACTCCTGGCCAGACTCCCTCCATTGGCCCTTACTTATCATGGCCTCCCAATCATCCCCATCCACTGAATTGGCTCTATCACTGTCTCTCCACTCACCCAATAGCTGGTGTGTGGTGAGCGCACTGGCGCCGTTGTTCTGTGGCTCCCATCACATTATCCAAGTGGATGCTGCACACTGGTGGTGGTTTAGAGAGACCCCTCTCATGATTGTAAAGCACTTTGGGTGTATGCCCATACATGATAAATGCGCTATATAAATGCACATTACATTACATAATTCATTGTAATTATTAGAGGTGCTTCGATCACAGATTACTGTTCACTTGAAGCCATATCGGCCGATTATGGGGTCTAATTGAAGCTATTTATTTATCATGTTTTTATAAATATGTATTACAAATATCATATGACAAATGCATTTATTGACAAGCAACATACCAACTTAAAACATAGCAGCCTGTGCTGGGTTAGCTAATAAGAACAGTTTAGGGCGGAGATGCCCAAACTAGGGCCTACAGCCAAAGTTGGCCCATGATAACCTTTGATTTGGCCATCCCCTCTGAGAAGAGAGGCAGAATGTTGGGGGTAATGCCTTTAATACCCATTGTCATTTCTAATTTTAACTTCTAATAGTTTGTTTGATTTATTGTTAAGCTAGAAAAAAAAATGCTGTCTCAACAGTCTCTGTGAGCAAATCAAGGGAAAGGCAGTTGCATCTTGACATTAAACTCCATTGTGTTATAAATTGAATTCTTATGTTTTCATTATCATTATAAAATTTATAAAAAGGTTCATTATAAATATTTAACACATTAGTTAATATGATTATAGTAATATTTTCTATTTATTTTGAAATAAATGAGGAACTTATGCATGGCAACTTTGCAATACAGTTTGATTTGTTTACCTTCAGCTCACAGCCCTCAGTCAAGTTTGCTTTTTGGCCCTTCATAAGACAAAGTTTGGGCACCTATTGTTTAGAACTTGACAACTTTCCAAAATATAAAAAATATATATATTATAAAATAAAAGAAATGTAGATCTAGAAAACTTTAGGCAGAACTGAGGTTTCAGTGCATCAGAGAAATGTCTTCATACCTTTTTATTTATAAGAAAAAAAATATAATTACGCATGTTGGCTATTTAATCAAAAACATTAGGTTAGGTTACAGCTGCACTCCTTTAGAAAAAATAACAACAGATAAATAATAAAAAAATTGCTGCTGTTGTTGTTAGTATTATTATTTGATGTAGTAATAGTAAGTTAGTCTACTACTACATTTTGTAGCTCATAATGTTCAATTTAGCTCTGCGATTGAATTCTGCACAGACAAACCCTCTCATCAAATCCGTAAGACATGACAACACCTTTGTTCATTGTAATTCCGGCACTACCTACTTTACAATTTCAATATTTTTGGGTTTTTATGCTGCTAAGAGGAACATCTGCCATTTACACAATGTGAAGTGTAATTACGCAATTCTACTCTTAGCAATTACTATAGTAAATGCATTGCAAACATGTAAATATGTCACCTTAAAATAATGTGATACCTCATTTTCAGATTCAGATAGTAATATTATGTAATATGCCACGGTGGGGTAGTGGGTAGCATGTTCGCCTCACAGCAAGAAGGTCGCTGGTTTGAGCCCCGGTTTGAACAGTTGGCATTTCTGTGTGAAGTTTGCATGCCCCTTTAAAAAAAAACAACAGATAAATAATACATGTTCTCCCCGTGCCCCGTAATGCATGTTCTCCCCGTGGTTGCGAGAGATGGGTTGCAGCTGGAAGGGCATCCGCTGCATGGAACACGTGCTGGATAAGTTGGCGGTTCATTCCGCTGTGGCGACCCCAGATTAATAAAGGCACTAAGCCGAAAAGAAAATGAATGAATGAATTAATAATAATAATAATAATAATAAGTGTTATAATAATAATAAGTATAATAAATATAATAATAATAATAATAATAACAATAATAGCGAACCTATCATAATGTTATGAAATGACTTGTACTGATGTTGTACAATATGTCATTCTTTCAGAAACTCTTATGATGATGCCAAATCGTTTTGGGGAATGAAGTGTTTTCTGTGAACTTGATAAAAGCTTTTAATGATCTTTTATCTTGAGTACATCCTGCTGTTTTAGAGAACATTGTGCAGCCATACTGAAACACAGGTGGAATCTTTTATGTCCACTGTGCTTTTATAAAACTGTTATGACACAGAACATTCTCTTCTGTACACAAGCAGAGTACAAAGTCAGAGATAAAGCCATAAATGAAAGACTTTAATGAGGATGCTGAGGCTAAAGTTGAATTGTTGATCAAAAACATACTTTTTTATTAAAGTAGAGCATCTTAATGAATTGCTAAATATTTACTTCATGCAACGATTAAATGATGGTAGTCAGGGTTCTCCTAATTTAGACCCATTTCATATAAGGTGTGTATTGTTAACCACTTTATAATCAAATTTAATCAAACCATAATTTCTTATTATGTACTTGTACTTGGTTTTGTGCTTGCATTAACAAATACCTCATGTTATTACAGACAGTTGATTTCTAAAGCTAAATTTGTAAGTATGTGGTTGATGCTACTCCTACTCCTGAACTCATCATAAAATGTGCATTGTTCCTTTCAATTACTTTCTTTGAGTGCAAGTACATAGTAGTTAAAGAAAACTAATGGAACCCCTAAAACCTTTTAAATTAAAAGGAAAGAAAGGAAAGTTTTGTTTATAAAGGTGATCAGGCTATTATGACATTATTTGCATTTATTATTTTATTTGTCTTATTGATGGAGTTAAAATATTTATCTGAATATTTTTTTCGTATCTAATATTCTGTGTGGAGCGATGTGTTTGACCTGAGGCATTTACTCTTTTTTTAGATCCAGAGGAGTTTCTCAACATTCTCTTTCATCACATCCTGAGAGTTGATCCTCTTCTCAAACTTCGGTGCGCATGTCAAACCACCTTCAAATCAATACAAAAATCAGCTTCTTTTGGAATGGTTTTGAAAAGTGCTGTGTGTTTCTGTCTTTTGCAGGTCTGCAGGGCAGAAGGTTCAGGACTGTTACTTCTATCAAATCTTTATGGATAAGAAAGATAAAGTGCTGGTGCCGACCAGCCAGCAGCTTCTGGAGTGGTCCTTTATCAACAGTGATCTCAAATTTGCAGAGGTATGATATGTACACGTGCATCTGTTGCCTTGTGAACCATAAAATTAGTATAGAGGCCTGTTTCATATCAATGCTTTATTGTTTTACAAACATTAAACATTACAAACCACACAAAAAAGTTAATATGAACAAACCTAAAGCATTTAGAACTTTTGTAGAAAAACTAAATCATATATAGACTGGTAGTTTGTGGTTGGTGAAATATTATTTGTTTTTGAATGCAAATTGGTATACATCAAACGTGCATGCATTTATAAACCTGCATGTGTTTATAAAGATACAGTAAAAAAGTCAATAATTATTTAACAGTTGTTAATAAAAATTAAACAAATTAAAATGAATTCATTTTTAAACTATACTGTTTACTGTACTGTATTATTTTTTGTCAAGTTTCATATATTTGTTGAATCGTTTTTTAGGTACAATTCCTGAATGAATAGGCCTAAATGTTGAATCTCCTCCAAACAAAACACAATGTGCCTCATTTATAAAACACAAGAATTTTTGTGTAAAGTGTTAATATTTTTCAAATGTTAGTTGGTACAAATTAAATGTGCACGTGATTCCTACCATGCTTCTTTTTTTTTTACAACAGCCATTATATTTCATTCGATTATTTTGGTCTGTGCAGTAATATTTTTCAAAATGGGACACCAATAAAATGTTGCTGCTGGGGATTCCAAATCATAGCAACCCAAGTGTCTCAGCTAGAAAACACTGCAAGACCAAAACATTTTCAGGCGCCACCATCTGGCTTTTTTTAGAAATGCACCTGGCATTTTTAAACGCTTTGGTGGACATGCGTTTTTTGAAATTGTATTGTTAGGCATATGACCTATTAGTCTTTCTAATATTTATGAAATATACTGGAGTCAAACCGTAGAAGGAAGTCCCGGACACTCCACTGTGTTCCTGGACACATCATCTACATAGTTTATTGAAGGAGATTACTTTAATTGTGAACTAACGTGCACTTTCACCGTTTATGAATGGTTGGAATTTACTACAATTTACATGATTAACAATCAAAATCTGATTTTGCCAAACTATATTATCATTCTGTATGGCCTTTTTGAGAAGGTTTGGAAACCACTCTGACTACTCCTATATTTACAAATGTTTCATGAATGAGTCCCGTTAAACAGTTTTAAGAATTATAAGAGAAAGATGCATTCAAATGAGAATTTGACTGTGATAGATGTGTGAATGAGGGGAAATGTCATCTTCTGGTCTGTTTATTTCTCTCCAGGCCCCTTCTTGCCTTATTATTCAGATGCCTCGCTTTGGGAAGGACTTTAAAATGTTTAATAAGATCTTCCCATCTTTGGAGCTTGACATCACAGATCTATTAGACGACAGTGAGTTACTTCAGTAAATAAATAGGCTTTGAATAAAAATCCATATAAAGTATTTTCTCTGTGTTGGGATAATATATATATATATATATGTGTGTGTGTGTGTGTATGTATATATATATATATATATATATATATATATATATATATATACACATAAGTGCATTATATTTAAAGAGAAGTGGTTTGACGGATGTTTGTTTTAGCCCCTAGAGAATGTCGAATCTGTGGAGGTTTAGCTCTATACGAGTGCAGAGAGTGCTATGAAGATTATGACATTACACCAGGAAAGATCAAGCAGTTCTGTGAAAAGTGCAATACACAGGTATGTCACACACACACACACACACACACACACACATAATCGCTGTCTCACGAACATGCTCTTCTAGCTCTTTAACTTAATTATTTTGCTGTTTTACCTTTCATATCCACTAGATGGAGACCCTTTCTTATGAATAGCCATTCAAGTGGATTTACCTATAAGTAGACTCGTGTAAGAGTTTAGTGCTACAGTATATATATGATACAGTTTCTATCTTTTCTATCTTGGTGTCATTGAAAAAAACTATTATGATAACTATTTGTTATTTTTGTTGTGTTTTAATGCATGTTCAATTATTTTAATTTATCTTTTTAGTTTATGTCAATTCCTATTTTTTTATTGTTATTGTTATTTTAGTATGTGAAACAAAACTAAAAATTACTTTTGCTTTGGCAACTAAATGAAATAAAATAATAATTTAAATATATATAAATATACATATACATATATATTTGTTTTGGTAGCAATTTATTTTTTAGTTTATATTCAGTGCAGGAAGATAAATAATTACATGTACTCTGGATACGCTGATCAGACAGAAAATTACATTTTGCTCTTAATCATATAATCTCATTCAAAATTATTCACAAAGTGTCAGTAAATTATTAATTATTTATTTATTATCTTAAAATTCTATTTATTTTTTTATTTTCAATTCATTTTTTCCCTTTTTATTTACCATGAATTTAAGAAAATATCATTTCTATCATTATAGCATTAGTATATTTCCGTTTTATATTTTCAACAGAGCAATCCAGAGGTAGTCACAATACATTACCTACAATATGTAAATTAAGATAACATTACTGACTACATTATTTATATGTATTCAGTAACAGCCTACAGTTTGTAAACAATCTACCAAACATTGACCATAAAACCCTGTACTGACACAATTCTGTATTTTTATCCTGGAAGAATAACTATTTATATTCAGATCACTCTTTTTGAGTGTTGCCTGAGTGTATTTTAACTCTCTGTTTAAAGTTCCTCAGTATAAAGTAGCAAAAACTCCAATTAATATGTTAAATGTAATTTTTGTATAAATGTGAATATTGTTTTCTGTATGCCTTAGGTACATCTGCACCCACGGCGTAAGACTCATCGGTATGTGAAGTTATCAGTCCCCAAAGAGCTGCACGAGTCAGTATGGAGGCAGGGTTCTTACCCTCACCAGCAGATGGAGCTGTTCGCTGTGCTATGCATTGAGACCAGCCACTATGTAGCCTTTGTCAAATATGGATCCGCAGACTCGGCCTGGCTGTTCTTCGATAGCATGGCTGACCGCGACGGTACAGAGGACTTCTAAAACTTTGCTTTTGTGCTGTTATCACTTTGAAACCCTTTATAGCATATATGTTAGCATTAGATTTAGTCATTTAGCAGATGCTGTTTTAAATCCTAAGCAACTTATTAATGAGGAAGAGGTGCAATGCTCCCTATGTGTTACTAATACATTTATTTATTTATTTATTTATTTTTTGGGGTGATCTATCCCTTTAGGTATTAAATGAAGAGGTCAAATTGACTGCTTTTTTACTGAACATGTTTCTAACTTCTTCTTTTTTTCTGGCAGGTGGTCAGAATGGATTTAACATCCCACAGGTGTCGCGGTGTCCAGAGGTCGGGGAATACCTGAAAATGACTCCTGAAGAACTCCATGCGCTGGACCCAAAAAACATCCAGGGCTATGCACGCAGACTTCTCTGTGACGCTTACATGTGCATGTACCAGAGTCCCACCATGAGCCTCTATAAGTAGAGAGGGAGAAATAAAGACGGACAGAAAGGTAGGGAATGACCGAGACGGTGGACCGAGGGAAAGGAGGAATAAGTGCTGTGTTGAAGAGAGAATGAGGAAGAAAGGCAGAAGAGGAACATCTAGCTGCCTCATCCTCTCTTCCACGTCTCTCTCTGTTCAAGGCGCAGGGTAAATACAGTCACGAGAGCGAACACGACATTGAGAGAATGAACAAAAAAAAAGCGTATTTGCACTGTGTGAGAGCGTATGTGTTTGTGTGTGTTTGTTGAAGCGTTGTTGTTGTTTTCTCTGATTTGTGGCTGAGCTCAGACTCTTTGAGGCGGCGTTTTTGCTATTTAAATACAGAGGATCTGCATTCGCTCGCCTGACGGCTTCACATTCATCACGTCCGCCAGAACTGACCCCTCCAAACCGGCAACACATTCCACTCCTGTAAACCAAGCCTCGGACGAATGACCAAAACGGGATGTTTTCCTTCTGTCTGAATGTCGTCACACGTCCCATCTTATGCACTGCAGCGTCCAGCATTAATTAGAGTTCAGACGCACCGAGTGTAGTCCCTGTTTTTTGCCTTTCTCTTTTGCTGTGAAGTCTTTTGTCCGGTGTGTTCACATGCAGCAGAGCCCTCGACTGCCATGTACTGGTCTGAACAATGAGATTAAGCACAGTTTTTTGGGACATGAAGAATAATATAATTGAGCTTTTGCTGAAATAGGACTTATCTCATTTTATTTTGTTTTTTAAATATAAATATTATAATTGTTATTTTAAAAATGGCAAAAAAAAAGCTCTCCAGGTATTGCTCGTAAAATATAAGTTCATTAATTGTTACAGATACATTACGATACTCCAAGAGTTTTCAGTCAAAAAAATAGGTCATGTTATAAAGAGCTGATTTCCAGTTGATGTCTGTGTACGACATGCTCTGGTTTCAGTCTGAACGCGCTCACGTTAAACCGCAGTGCTGTTGGCTAATCTGCAGTAACACTGTTCATGGAGATACCGGTTTGATGAACCATGCACACGTTTGCTACGAGTTGCCAGATTGTTTACACACACGGCCTGGTTTAAACCGAAGCGTTATGAAACGCCACATGTATTGGGACTGTTTTTTTTTTTTAATCTCTGCCGATGTAACCGTACACTATGGGAGAGATTCTCCGTGAGCGGTTGTAATGGGAGAAAGGATGACGACTGGTGTACTTGTGTAAAACGAAGCCAGGTGGACTTTATTATCTCTGTGCTGTTCTCTTAAATGTTAACTAAATTAAAACGCCATTTTGAAAACAGCTTATGTGGTAATGGCTGCACTGCTTTTGGTTTGCTCATTTGGGGTTACGTTTGTTAAGAGTGTGTTTTTTTTTTTTTAAGGAAAGAAGTGACAACAAGCAAGACGAGTGCACTTTGTGTGTGCGTGTGAACTGAATGTTTACCTTGAAAAGTTGACAGATGTGCCACCGAGTTGTGAGAATCTCTGTCTTGTCACGTCACTGAGATGTGTGTAGCGTTTGTGCTTTGATGCCAGCAGTGTTTTCATCTGCCGTGTATGTGTGTTTAAGAGAGTGTTTGTAGACAGTCTTCGGTATTGTTTGGATGTGCATTACCTTCAGTGTTGTCATAAGTGTGTGAGTGTTTGTGTTGGGATTTGTCCTGTTTTCACCTGTCACCTGTGTGGGTCTCATTAACATGGTGTCACGGCTGGGGCAAACACACCAGCGCTGGACAGATGGGGCTGATCTGTGGTGAAGGCTCAGCAGCTGGAGACACACACACACATGCACACATACATGCATGTTCCGCATCCAGTCTCAGCCCCTGTTGACCTCAAGGCCATTACACTAGAAGATGTTGAGATATTCATTTCCAGCCACACTTCATTTGCTCCCACTTTACATCGAGTGACTTTACTATGTACTAACCATTTAAAATAATTATTTGATAAACGGTTCTTTAATACATACATGTTTATGTCATACTCAGATTTAAAAAGCCCCTGCATGTAATTACATATATAATACATTTTTGTAGTTACAACCCTTTTATCCACCTTAAAACTACCTATGCCATTAGTTAAAGGTGCAGTAGGTGATTGACTTCAGAAACATGTTTTGTTGTGCTGGTTGAAAGTCTCTTCACATTCTAATAGTAATGATTAAAGTAAATGATCTAAATGTATTTATATATTCTGGGTGAGACATAAGTATAAAACTGTTCATCCAATTAAAACAGTTTCTCCCATAATTCCAATAAGTAGCCCAAACTGTCTGTCAGCAAATGCAGATTTGAGCTATTGCACACCTGTTATTACGCCATTTGTGCATACACGTGCTGCATGTTCATGAGAAAGAGCGAGAGCGAGCAGTAAAAACATGCTGAATCAAAACTTTTTAAAATCCCTAATCAATATAGGAGTTATTTTTGCACGCTAGAGGAAGGACAACACCATGGCTGAAGGATTTCTTTTAGACAGGTAAAGTTGTGTTTTAAAACTATTTTAGTCAACGCAGCGCTGAGGTAGATGTTGTTGTTACAAATGGGTTATATGCACAGAAGTGTTGCTCAGCCACTTAAATCTTCCAGTGATAGATTGATGTGACTATTTTCAGTTTCATAAGGTCGTTTCACAGCATTATATACTCACACGACCTGCTCCCTGTATTGTTTACCATGCTACTCTAAATATTCAGTCAGAAATAGTATGCGAGTATTCTATAGTCTTTGGTATGGCTTAGTAATGAGTGTAATTCTCCAAGCAGTAGTAGCTCAACACATGAGGGAGAGTTCTGCTGTTATCTTTAAGGTGCGCACGTTCGTGTTTTCAGGAGGCATGGTTTTGGACTGCAGGGGAGGGACTGTGTTTCGGAGATTTATGCTAACAGGTTAGCATTGTGGCAGATCACCTACTGCACCTTTAACTAAACCATTGATATTGAAGTTAATTAAAGTTAAAATAATTAAAGACACTTGTTTTTTATTTAAATATCCAAAAACACAAGATCAGTGTTATGCATTTTGCTGACTTATTTAGTTACATACTTCAAAATGTTTTGAAGAGTTAAAATCCAGAGAAATAAGCAATTTTAATGAATGACAGGGACTGTGTCCTGTGTCCCCACACTAATGATGTCACACACCCTGGACTCTGCAGGAGTCCCATAGGATGTAATGAGAACTCCACACTCAGTTAATGTCATCAAACTGTTGTAAATATCTGCCCTTTGGCAGCAAAAAAGACATAGTGTGCCTTAAAATATATTTATTTTTTTGTTCACTGAATTAAACTCTAAATGAAAAAATTTCATGCAGAAAAAAGCGATTAGTATTTAGTTACCTGGTGGCCAAGGGGGATATGTTTCTAAATATTTCTCAACTTAAAATGAAGGTTCTTGTCCCACTTTATATCAAGTGGTCTTAATAAGTATGTTCTTACATTTTAATTAATCATAAGGTACAATGATCTTTATTATGTACATAGATGTTTTAACATTATACCTATATTTTAAAAAGAAAACTGCATGTAATTACATGTGTAATTAATTCTCTAACGTATATCATTACAGTTGACCAATCCCTCAGACCTTAACCATGTTTAAAAACCTATCCATACCACCAAATCTGTCCCAAACCGTATTCATATCCCACTTAAATAGCAGCATACTTAAGTGTTGAGTACATGGTACTTACTGTACATCAAAGATAAGTACAGTAGTTAAGGCCACAAATTACAAAGTGGGACCAAAATATAAAGTAAAAAAGAACAAAATATTAAACTAGGTTGACATTTTTAAATCAGACCTATTAAAAACTATTCAAAAATACTTCAGTGCAAAAATGCATATAATTATCCTGTCCTAAACTTTTCCTGTATGCAATCTCTATAGCAGCAAATCTATTTAGCTACACAACATGAGCATCATTTGTACAGTGTACCAAATAATTACATTTGTGATGTACAGTAACTTAGTACTAATAGATCCATATTTTAAAAGAAAGTTGGTCTGTTGATTTAATTTAAGGTGTCTTTATTACAGCATAATTACAGAAATGTGTACTATTATACTATTAGTATTACGAATTAACAACAAATCTTCTAATCTAGGTTTTAGATTTGGGGATTAATGATTGTAGTCGTTTAGGTACTTCATTTACAAATATTTAGACTCATAATATAATCTCTTTAATAATATCATGCTTCTCAGAAATAACAATGGCTGCACTCGACATTCAAAACGGAAAAACCTCTCTTCTTTCTTGTAATTTCTTGTTCATTTCAAGCCAGCAAACTGCACAGTCGTCATGCTAGTATTAGCCATCACAACAGCTGGCACACAATGCTCTCTTGTAGCTTTATGCTGTGGCATATGCCTGCTGTGTGCCACGTGCTAATTTAGCCTACGTTGGCGCTACCTGGCCAGATGGAGAACAGTATTGCCATTCTCACCATTAGACTGTAGCCTCGGGGGGTGAATGTCAAATAAAATCAAAGCATATGGATTCCTTCTCTGTCGACTTTGATTCTGATAAACAGACAATGTGCTGTTGTCAGAGGTTTACCTCAGAGCCTCCCGATGAGACTTCAGGAATGTAACGATTGGGTTTGTATGGGCTTTCGCTATGGACAGACAACTCTTAAAAAATGATTTCTGCTGCTTGCTCAATGTACTGTGCTTAAGCTAATGGAACACAGGTCCTGACCATTTTATCAACTTAATCTTGTTGTGTGCAGTCCACAAAATTGTAAAATGGAAATTTATTCAATCTGCTTCTCTTGAGACTACATGAAAACCTTTCATGGCTTATACAAACAAACAAATCCATAAACCCCAGAGGTTTTTTAGTTCCCAGCATGATGATTGAAATAGAAGTTATCAAGTTGAAGTTTAGAACAAGTTTTTAACAAGATGCGAAAGGTTGACGCCGTTGTATTGAGTACTTTGTTACTTTTGCTCAATGGGTTTCCACCTTCCAGCTTTCTTTAGCTTCATTGGCCATCACACTTTCAGTGTAGTCTAAAACTATGGAAACTGTGACAAAAACTTTGTTCCTGAGAAAGTGTCCCACAACTAGACAAAGCTGTGGGAAAAATATATAAATTTACATATCTGTCTGGTTCTCTCATCTGATTGGCTTCTAGCTGTGCAAAATTCTGCAATAACAGCACTCGTACAGCCTCCTCACCCTTGTGTATTACTCTGCCCACAACATAGAGTGACAGCAGATCAATAAACTTACTAGAGCTTGTAAAACATTTCAGCTGTTGGACGACGTAATGTACTTTTGAGGCTTTTCAGGTGAGAATGTAGTTTAGATTGTAACTGTGCAGTTTATTTATTATTTATAAGGATAGTGCGTATTTTGCATAATTTTGGAGATACATTTTGTCTGCATCCATCAACCTGAGCAGAGCAAAGACTGTTGACATACCGCCACAGAATGGTGACAGAGACTGCATAATAAGCCCTTAGAGGAGAAAAAGTCAGCGTTATTTCAAACTGCAGATGATCAAATTATTATAAAAGGTAAGTGACTTTCTAAGGCGATCTCTCTCTTTTGTA
Source organism: Danio albolineatus (assembly GCA_903798035.1). NCBI lineage: Eukaryota > Metazoa > Chordata > Actinopteri > Cypriniformes > Danionidae > Danio > Danio albolineatus. Next base: position 4,737,319 of record CAIGQQ010039163.1, read on the forward strand.
AGTTGTAGTGCTGTATTTATACAATAGTCTGGTAGTGTTTCAAGTAGTGTTTCTGGTAGTGTTTGCTTTGCTTTGGCGTTTTCAGGGTTAAATATTGTGATAATCTGATTGCAACAGAAAAATATTTCATGCCGTTTAGCCTTATAATTTTTAAATGTGAAAAAATCACCTGTTTTGTCATCACGTTAGATATTATGCTAGAGAATCATTCAAATACTAGCTCTAAAGTGACGTTTGTGGAGTAGCAACGGTTTCTGTGTTCTTACGTCAGCTGCTGATGTGAATGAACAGCAGAAGAAAGTAGTTCCTCATACAAAAGGATTTTGAGACTCGCTGTATTTGATTTTCATTTTTATATACACAATTATGCGATCAAACAGTTGCATAAATGCAATATCACACTCGTAGCAGTGCGATATGGCTGTATATCGTCTCTGGTGGGACACTAGGGCACTATAATTAATTATACATTTGATTATAAATTTTAATTTGCTTAATGTTATTAATTTAGATGATCAATATTTTCTTTACCATCCTAAGAGATTGTTTGTGTTTAATTTCAAGAGGTTTGATGACTTTTTGTTCTTAAAACACTCTTCTTTTTACATTTCTGAAATGGATGAACTTACCTTCCATTTACCTTCCAACTTACCTTCCATCAAAAGCTATTGAAATACAGCTTTCTTGACACAAGCTGTCTTGAAAATTAAATAAAAAGTAAGTCAAAAAGTAAATATCTATTATTATTTCCCTAAAAACTTTTGTCACAGGTTTATCACAAAAAAAATGAACAGCACTGGGGCATTTACACAACATGTTTAGTTTAAGGGACCTGTGAAGTGTTTGAAATGTGCGTTTTTATATGATGTTTGACATAATCACAAAACAGGGTGGGACATATATTAGCTCCTCCCCTATAAAAAACAAAACAAAACAGCCAATATTGTTTGGTTTTCATCACAGCTCTGCCAATGTGAGTGGTTGAGCTCGAGTTTATCAAATGGAAAACAAATGAGAAGCGTCTTGATGGCAACAGGAATTACCATAGAGCAGAGATTCTCAAAGTGGGGGTGGTGGTCGCAAAACAATAAGGGGGGTCGTTTGGTGATTTCCAAAAATCTCACGTTATTAAACTATAAGAATTATCATATGATGTTATCCATGACCTGCAAAAGATAAAAATAGTTTTTAACTTATAACATGTTTAATATATTCTTAATATTTATTGGTTACATAAAAAACAACATGCAAATAAAAAGCCATCAGCCTTTCAGTTTTTTTCCATTGTATTGCGACCCCTGGGGTTATTATGCTGGATTAATGTCACAGCTATAGCATTAGTTGCAGAAGATTGATTTTATGGCACAGTGTTAAACTTTGACACCTTTATGGCACTCACATACATTTAAAATAAAGTCTACGACTAAACATGAAGGATGATCTTTCTTGAAGTTCCAAGTGCCAGTCTCCAAAATTATACCAAGAATACTCTTGTGCTGTAAACATTCTGCCCACCATATTCATTAATCGAAGTTAATATTAAGTTACACAAATGAATAATGATTACAAAAAAAGTATATGGCTGTTCGACTGTTGCACTTTTTTGTGTTGTCAATATGCTTGTGTTTATATAGTTCCTATTGGGGTGTGTGCACCTCCGAGCATAGTGAGGATCACGAGTCTCTGGAGTTGTTATTTCAGGGGTCACCGGTTGAAAACTTTAAGAACCCCTGCCATAGAGCATTTGATTGGTCAGGAAATTTGATAAGAAACTGAAGTATGAGGAGGTCAAAATAATCCTTGATCCATTTAGGCGGAAGTGACAAACTGCTAGCTTTGGATGTTTATATCTTCTAAATTATGTTACTGTTTTGTAGCACACCGACTTACAGATTTCATTAAGACTACTTTAGACGTTATTTTAATTTAATCTTTATTATGGAAACCTTTTTTAATGCATTTTTTCATTCATTTACATGACCACTGTGCATTGGGGACCTGAATTTAGCTGCTGAAATTAAGACTTAAAAAAAAAAACAGTTTTTGAAAAAAAATAAAAATAAAAAAAAATAATATATATATA
>CAIGQQ010039163.1:4752867-4773964 GCA_903798035.1 Danio albolineatus
GATGGATGGATGGATGGATGGATGGATGGATGGATGGATGGATGGATGGATGGATGGATGGATGGATGGATGGATGGATGGATGGAGAAAGCTAGTGAGAGAGTCTCCAGGCGCAGGCTTTAAAGGCAGTCGTAAGTGACTTGTGGTTTTCGCAGGCAATATCTCTTCATCAGCCATAACTGGAGTAGACAGGGCCCAATTAGCTGGATTTATGCTTTTCTTCAGAAATATGAACAAGCTCCAGTCGTTTCAGCACAACGGTGATGATAACACCAAATCTAATCAGAGAGAGCAAAATGGATTTTAAAAGCCTGTTGCTGTAATGCTTCCACTCATAACCAACCATTTCAACCACATGCTTAACTCAATTCCCAGCAGAGAGACAGGCTGCCCGGAGAAGCCTGAAATATGGCCCGATCATATAAAGAGACTCTTTCTCTGCTTTTAACAGGCAGAAGGACACTTCAGCTTAGCTGTATTACAGACTGTGAGAGAATAACAAACAATGCTGAAATTTCATTATGGTTTCCCACAATAACTGAATTATGGAAGACAAAACTCCAACAGATAAAAAAGACGGAAAGATGGATTGATGAGGAGCAGTGTGTTGGTTATTGACAGGGACAAATATGGTGGTTCTTGGGATTCCTGGACACTGATGTTATTTACCCTAATGCTGAACATTTAGGCACCATTTTTGCACAAAGCAGTCAGTGAGGAGCACGAGTGTCAAACTGTGATGCTTTACATACATTAAAATAACACAGACTAATAAATAAGCTAGATACATGCTAAGATAAGTAGATAAATAACTAAACACATGCTCATTTCCATGTTCTCAAGCAACCAAAGCAGAGCAAACAGCTCTCACTCATTCACTGTTGTTGTTGTTGTGATGTCGATCTCCATAGCTTTAGCTTATATTCTCAGATGGAAAGGTTGCCAAATTGTGGGTAATTACTGTATTGAGCTGATATGAAATATCAAATAGCAGGTTCAATAGCTCCCACGGTGGGTGAAAATTCACTGTACGTTTTATGAGCTCATAAATCAATACGAGAAAAAACAGCAGTTAAGCATCCAACAGAAGCTATTAAATCACTTAGCTGGATATTAAGTCAGGCTATGTCAGCTGCCAATACTTTTTAACACCTCCTGCTAAGCAAGCAGTATAGACCGGTGCTGATTGCTTCAACTTTTACACATACTGAAATATTCACTGTGGCATAGTGTGCTGTCACAACACTGGCAAAGAAGAGATGATTATGTGCTATATCACATGGCATGAAAGGGAAAAGAACGAGAGAGGTGGGATTTATTAAGTGGGATTTTAAATATACTTTTTTTTCTGTCTCTCTCTTTATTTTAAACAGGCCTAATTGTGTTTTGTTTAGTACAAACTTATGTGAGAGTTAACAGCAAAAGTAAGTCCAAGGCACTTGAAAAATGTGGTAAACATATTCAAAATCCTTTATTGATATGGCTATTGGAACAGGAATAGCCATGTCAATAACAGATTTTGTAATATTTTTTGGACTGAAAGTGCCTTGGACTTATTTTTGCTATTTATTCTGATGAATCCCTTACCCAAAGAGCAGCGGCACAATAATCAAGCTGCCCCTGAGTGATTTTTGTTTGATTTTGGATTTTTATGTTTTCATGCCCCACTGTGGGTGATCTGGAAAAACAGGATAGATTAGATGAATATTGGATAATAGAAAGTAGTAACTCTGCAACTACTGTACATGCAGTGCTGGGTAGATTACTTATGCAAATGGAAATCTAGGGCTATCGTGATTTGTCGATATAATCCATTAAGTCAACAACGATAAGTAGTCGACATCAATATTTTTAAATCACATAACAATAATCTGTCTAATAAAAGGCTTTTGAATATTAATGACTACCAAACTACTCATTAATATTCAAAAGCCTTTTATTAGACAGATTATTTGTAGATTTGCTTGCAAGAGTTGGTTAATTTCCACTTTTGACAATGAAATATGAATTATATAGAAATATATTTAAAAAGTTATTTTATTTTTCTTTCTTTTTTTCTTTTTTCTTTTTTTTAGGAAACTTGCCTTTTACATTAAAACAGAAATTTTACTCAAATTTTCTAAAATGATATTAGTATATTGCACTGTGAATTTTGGCATTTGCATGGTGTTTTTTTTCTTCTTCTTCTAATGCTATATCCCAACATGCATCTAAAAACAGATGATTTGGGTAATTCTCAAATTATTGATTATCAATATAAAAGAAATTGTTTAGATTAGTTGAATGATTAATAGATTAGTTGATTGATAAATCAGTATAAGAATAGCTGTTAGTAGCAGCCCTCATGCAATCCATTACTAATTAAGTAATCTAATCTCACCTTTTTTTGTTTTAATATGTTTACAAGATTTGAAAATTATTCTTTTGATTCATGTTGAAAAGAAAATACAAAGTTTATTTTACTTTATATGTCATTTTCGGAATTCGGTTATAATCCAGTTTACGTGTACACTACTGTACCTGTCACAAGTTTGAGGACAGTTTTTTTTATTTAAAAAATATATACAGTATATATTCTGTTCATCAAGGCAGCATGTCTATATATATATATATATAAATTGTTAAATATTTATTAAAGTTATTTCTCATTTCTTTCATTTCTCATTAATAAAATTATTTCTAAATTGCTTTCTCATTGTATGTAGTTTTAAATGAAATTGTGACTCCAGTCGTTATTGCATTTATATAATTAATTAAATAATAATTAATATTATAGTGATTCTAAAGGATCATGTGATTCTGAAGGCTGGAGTAATGAAGCAGAAAATTCATCTTTAAAATCACTGGAATAAATGATTAAATTAAATGATAAACTACTTTTGAACAGTTATTTTATAGTGCAATAACATTTTACAATTGTACAATTTGTACTGTATTTTTGATGAAGTAAATGCAGCCTTGGTGAGCAGGATAAGCTTATTTTAAATCATTTAAAAATCCTACTGACCCCAAACATTTGATCAGTAGTGTACATCAGTTTCTACCTAGGGATGACTATGTCAACTCTCATTAGAGCATTACGCCGGTTTCACACCATAAGTATAAGAAGCATGTTAGTGTAAATAGAGCATCACTGCAGCTGCAGACTCATGACAGTATTCACTCAAATTTGATTCTAGAATTTTTTAATTTATAAACTGAATAGTCTTGAAAATTTGCAGAACATTCGCATATAAATCAGCATTGTGTCATCTATTACTACACATGAATGAGGTATAATGTGGATTGTGATAGAGCCTATATCAGTACAAGCCATCGCTATTGACTAGGCATTGGTATTCTGTGCATTTTGTGCTTCAATAGAACTTTTTAACGTGAAATTATATTTGCCACGAATTGCTGCTGATATGCTGCTTTGCTCCTGGATGCACTAAATTTGTTAACACACATACTGTACCAGAAAAACAAAATGCGCTGCTCATGCTTGCAATGTGAAAGTGGCCATAATACTAAATGGATTTTATTTTTGTTCACCCAAAAATAAAAAAAAATGTACTCATCATTAACCCACCCTCAAGTGCATCCAAAACTTTGAGGGTTTTTTTTTCAGTTAAACACGCACAAAAATGAAGATATTTTGAAGAATATTGGGAACTAATGGCTACTGATATTCAAAGTACACTTTAATAAAATATATGTTGTTACTTTTTTCTGGCAGCAAAACATAAAATAATAGCCATTAAATCGCAGAAATTTATTGGAAATTTAAAATTAAGAAAATTTCTGTCATTTAATGCTCGTTATTTTATAGTGAACTTCTAAATTCTATAAATATAGTAATTATATATTTATAATTATGTATATACTATATTATATCCCAGATACTGGAAAAAAAATTAATTACAGATTTTTTTACAGTATAGGAAAAACAATGTGTAATGGAAGCCAGTGGCTACTGGTTTCCCACCATGGAAAGTGGCACAAGTGGAGGGCGGGACAAGTGGAGGGTGGGAAAGGACAGAATTTTATTTTTACGTGAGCTATCTCTGTACAACTTTAAAGTTAAATTTGGGTTTAGTATAAAAAGTTGACATGTATATTATGTATAGTTATTCATAGTCAGTACAACGGCTGTTGAGGGAATATTAACTGATATTAAGCAGACAGTCTACTAATACTCTAATGACTGCTAGTTGACCATTAAAATATTTTTTTTAGCAATAATTTAACTTCAAATAATGTAAACATTTTTGTCTAACTGATATTGCACCATTTGCTACAATCAGAGTTGATAGGTGGTACGCATCTATTGAGTGCACTTAATATTTAAATGTTTGATTACTTTGTGTAAATATGTTACATTGAACATCAAAACCCACTGAGGTTTAGTTATAACAGTAAACATGTTTGTTCAGAGACTAAATCATATCAATCATAATTGTGCTAGATGTAATCAATCTTACCCACGGTGCTCTGGGGTCAGGTAGGAAACACATTCTCATTTACAATCAATTACACCTCATCAGAGAGAGAGAGAGAGAAAGAAAGAAAGAGTGAGGATGAGAGAGTGAGAGAAAGATAAAGAAGGATGGGGTAAGGATGTTTCTCACTCTACCTCTATAAATACCAGCAGGAGGGCCTTGGCCTGCAGATCAATGCGGTGCAGTTCTTCTGTCAGGGCTGTAATGGTGTAATGGCAGCTGGCTCTCTCATTGCTGACGATCAATAGCCCGTCTCTCCTGGCCTCAGACCGAGGGACACGCTGGATATGTGTGCGAGCCGCTGGATTGGGGTTAAATGACAACCACAGGGATCCTGACTAGATTTTAGCCTTGTTTTACCTGCTGACCCTTACTGGCTTTACCCCATCTCTGTCTGGACACCCCAGCTCAGGGGTGAGGAGAAGACCACCTGCCTCTCCACAAACACAGTCTGAATGACAAACAAGTTACTTACAGCACAGAGTGTACACAGGTTTATAGATACGTGCACAGTGTGTACAAATGAGTGAAATTAGATTGCCAACAAGTTGGAATATGCATATATGAACATCTGACGTCATGTTAGTTTATGAAAGATATTGATATTGTGATAGCATACTGGCCATTTCATATATCAGACTATCAAAATTACCATGTCAACGTTCTGCGGACTAAAGATACACGTTAAAAATTGCTGCCAATATCTGAACTAATATGATTCAGTTTCACTCATTTCATGAAGACTTGATCATCTTCAGTATTACTGAAAGTTTGCTGTTTTTATGTACATATACAGTACATGCCTAGCTTCCATATTCTTTTTAAAATTTATTTATTTATTTATTTATTTATTTATTTATTTATTTATTTATTTATTTATTTATTTTCTTATTTATTTATATTTTCATTCATTCATTTATTTATTTATTTGTTAATTTATTCATTTATTTATTTTTTTATTTTTTTATTTTATTTATTTATATATTTATATATTTTCATTCATTCATTCATTTATTTATTCATTTATTTATTCATTTATTTATTTTTTTATTAATTAATTAATTTATATTTTCATTCAATCATTCATTCATTCATTCATTTATTTATTTATGTATTTATGTATTTATTTATTTATTCATTCATTCATTCAATTTATTCATTTATTCACTAATTTATATTTTTATTTATTTAATTTATATAATTTGTACATGTGGTGGCAAAACTGGTCCAGAGCTTTGATCACAGTTAAAAAAAAATAATAATAATAAATAGAAATACAATAAACTACTGAAGACTTCAGATACAGTAGATGCCCATGTAGATGAGGGCTTGCATGAATGGATTAAAACCAATTATTAAATAAGATTTTACAGTTGTTTAATCTAGTACAAAGATATTTGACCACTTATAACATCTGCAAAGAAAAACTGCAGACACTGGATAAGGATCTTCCTAATGCACATATTTTAATATCTGTATAATGTGTGTTCACACTACTTTGCAATTATGTAATCATAATTATGGGCATTCACATCCTTAGAACTCACAATTAATAGAGTTGCCACACAAATGCATCATTCAGAGGCTGAGAGCAAGAACAACGTCTCAAAATGACAGTAACTGTAATACTGAAAGATTTGCTGCACAATGTTCCTGAAATCCTTTTTAAATGAATATTTAGTTTTATTATATCATCATTTTATGTTATGTTCTATTATTTATTCTTATCATATTATTTTATTTAATAATAATTAATCATTTTGACAATTAACGTTATTTCATTGTTAAAATAATTATGGTTGATAACTTTAGAATTCAATCCATTCAAGAAAGACTCTACTTCACTCTAAAGGTATTTCCCAGTCTTTTTTTAAGTACTCCTTCTCACCTTTGCTTTTTCCTCTTAGCTTTGCTCTTAACTATTTGCCTATTAACACTAATATGGAGAGCATCGCTAAACTTGAGCCAGAATTTTAATGAAGACAGCCGTGGTAATGCATTCAATAAGACACCGAGACCAAGAGAAAGAAAGCGAGGGGTGGGAAAACAGGTAACATCAAACAAACACGAGGATGGACAGATAAACACACTCTGTGACAGAGCGATACACACACTGACACCGGCATTCATTGATAGACAGAAATGTACACACTCGCTCTTACAAACACAGACAGCAAACCTTCTGAGAGCCTTACAGACAGTATTTTATAATAAAACCTTTAAATCCAAACCACAAGTTAAATTCATTTGTGTGTTAGTTTTGTGTATACAATTATTTTTGGAATACATTTTTTTTTTTTTTTAAAGATAACTACTTCCATCCAGCAAGGATGCATTACATTGACCAAAAGTGACAGCAAAGATAAATAAATGTTTTATTTTTTTTGTACTTAACTACTAACTACACAGAAGCTTTCAACATCATTTATAAGAAATGTATTTTTAGCACCAAATCAGCATGTTAGAATCATTCACAGCAAAACAATCTGTGTATATTTAACTCAATTTGAGTTTAACTTAACACTCCTTGGGTGTACATATGACTCCCTCCGTTTTGGAGTTAAAATAACACTTTATAAAGTGTGACATTTGTACATTACTCCCACAGTTCATTTTAACACAGCAAGAGTTTATTCTTACATCAAACTGGAGCGTGTGTTACTTTTCAAAGTGTTAATATATTAAATTTGTACATTAATCACTTTATTTAATAACAAATATTTCTAAGTGGATTATGCATGTGTATATAAACTAATAAGTGCATATAGTACACTGCTTCTGATGAGAATTAAGTTATTATATTTTATAATTTATTATATCATCAAGACTCATAAAACATACTGGTTTGGTCCCTGTTTGTCCGAAAGAACCAAGTAATAAAAACTGGACTTCCCATCACTAGTGGGAAATACACTGCAATAAAATAAAATTTAATTAAATATACGTTCTTTGACACTCATGGACTAAAATGTACTCCTGTTTTAACACTGAACAACACTAATAAAATCACCCTGTATATTTAACACTGGAATTTTTACTGTGTTTATGAATAATCATGTGACACTAAAAACTGGAACTCAATTTACATTTTAAAATACATTAAACATAGAAAATGATTTTCAATAGCAGGAATGCTTCATATTAAAAATTCTCACTGTATTTTCATCATATAATTTTTTTTAGATGTTTATTACACAGCAAATTTTCCAGTGAACATTTTACACCACAGGTGTTGAATTTAACACTTTTCTGGTGTCTATATGAGTCCCACCAGCCAAGTGTCCAGGTTACACTTTCAAAAGTGTTGAACATATACACCTCTGCAGTGTAAAATATTTTGTAAAAATGCACACCACATTAAACATTTTTCACACCTGCAGGGCAAATTGTCCAGTGTATACAGTAACTCCACAGATATTAAATTATACTCTCTTCTTGTGTATTTACGAGTCCTACCAGCCCAGAGTACATGTTACACTTAAAAAAGCGTTGAATATATACACTTAAGCAGAGTATATTATTTTATACCTCCTTGTTGGCCATATTGACTCAGTCACCTCAAGTTCCCGTATATGCAATTAACAACGATGTAGAGTATGGAAAGGCAACACCAGAAATGCACACTGTTAAAGTCACAATTTAACCCACATCAGTGTTAAAAACAGCAAATGTACACTTGGATTTTAACACTATAACACTACAGAGGCTTACACCAGAAATTCAACACCTCACAGTTTTTTGTTTTTATAAATAACATCCTTGCAAAAAAAAAAAATGATGATACAATAACAACAAGAGTTAAATAAATAACAACAACAACAAAACAAGAAGGTACAGTTCAGCTCATATACACAAATAGAGCTTACAGGTGCACATATACATGGGAGTTCAGTCGTTCTGGAAAATTAAAAGAATATTTAAGCAATAATAGTAAGTGTAAAACACTCAACATAACCAACCATGACTTTCTTAAATAAACGTGTCAGGATAGAAGCAATATCAAAATCAACCAGGAAAGGTTATGAAATGTTATGAAAAACTCATGTACAATACAGGTCAGTTAATCTAACGACACGTATTCAAGAATATCAAGTATTCACATCCTAAAAGAGGGAGTCTTATCTGAGATCTCATCATATAAATTCAAATCAACCTCCCACCCCATCTCATACATCCACTCTGATTTTAAAGGTTTAAAATAAAAAAATTGGTCACAGTGTTGTTGAATTCATACAGTATTTCTTTTGCTCAGTTAAACTGAACATTCACAACAATATGTAAATGTTGTAAACAAACACACAAGTCAGAGAAAAATGAAGCTCTGAAAGAAAGAACGAGACATTCAGATTACTCCAAACCATGTAAAAGATCAGTTCTTTTTGGTGCCACTGTGACCACATTCGGAAAGAACATTTAGTAACACTTACACAAAACTGCCACATTCCTGAAGATAAAAATACTGTAGTTATTTCTAAGCACATATGTGTGCTTTTGTTCTGTCCAGCACCTTGTGTTCCTGGTCTAAACCACTCTGCTGTTTTAGAAACTAATGAAGTTTATTCCTCACCGCTGTCACCAATACACAATAACACTCACGCACGTAGACTGTTTTTCTCATTCTCTTCCTCATATAATGATGTACAGCTCACTGAGCCCCCCGACATGCATCCTTTTAATCCACACACACAGTCTTTGCTACTACATTACTCTCATGTTCTTAAAGCTCTACTAACACGAGTGAGAGAATGAATGAGAAAGCGAGAGAGTGTGTAGATGTATGTTGGTGGTGGACCACCGCAGTGAGTGGGATGACACTTCAGCGTGTGTGTGTTTTAAGCGAGTACGGGATAAAGTGACATACTTCCAGTCAACAGGTTCAAGTACAGTGTTCAAATAAGTTATCGAGCTAATAAGTGTGTGAAGCAGACAGTGTGAATGCGTGTGTACGCATGTGTAACTATGTGTGTGTGAAAGACTTAGAAGTGTGAGTGTGTCTGAAAAAAGTAGAAGAGGGGGAAGGGGGCAAAGAAAAGTAATAAAGAGAAACGGCAAACAGTACGTGTTTCTCTTTTACACATTCGCTTTCATTGCACGGCAACAAAAGCTGCTGTTTATGTTTTACTTTGTTATGATTTAAGGTGTCTTTTAGGGGGATGAGAATATAATTGGGAGAGATTTATAATTATTATTATTATTATTAACAATAATGACCTTTATACGATATGTACTGTAAATGTTTTTGCAGTGTGTAGTTGAGTATGCAGCAGAAGTCGGCTCAATCTGTCCATCTGCAGTAAACAGGTCTTTCTGTGTCTCACGGCAAGGCAACATTTGCTGACTCTGTACATTGTCAGGAGCTTTCTTTATCTTTTCAGGTATTCTGACAGTTTTAATTCTCTATTTAGGGGCAGACAGTATTCTAATTTACTCTATTTAGTTGTAGCTTTTGTGGAATGTTATAGCTTTATTTCTGTGTTTAATAATTAGACTGTCCAGTTGATTTTTTTTTCTAAATCGTGACTGTGTTTTGACTCTCTGTCTCACACAAACAGGCACAGGAAGAGTGACGTGTGTTGTCATTAATTCTCAATAAAAGCTTAACAACAAGCCTTTTGTCGCCTTTACACTCTAAATCTGTATTTGACACAGGCAGCGTACAGTAAATGCATTTGCACAAGAATTAGAATTGATGCAGAAACGAGGGTGGGATTTTTAAATATGTAATTATGATTATAGATGGTTGAATTATGAATGAAACAATGAATGAGAAGGGTGTGTTCTTACTACCTTTTTAAATATTGTAAATCATAAATTATATAGCTGACAATGATAGTGCATTGTAAACAGAATCACAGCAGAATCAGAGCTACCCGTCTTAAAACTTCAGAGATCATTATTCATGAGTTCAAAATCAATTAAATTAATTAGGTGCAATGAAATCTGCTGCAGTGCGCACACATGGAGCACACTTTTGTTTTTAAGTAGGCTGATAGTTCAAAAAATAAAAAACAAGGCTGCTAAAAACATAGTTCAAAAGCAGAGTCTGCTTAGATAATTTTATATTAATGTATTTAATAATATAAAATAATATCTATTATTATACTTTAAGATTTTTTATAATAATGTTTAGACAAAATGTTTATGGGGTGTATTGGTATTTATAGCCCCAGCAAGATTTCTTATATGTGATTTAATGGTTAGTGTCAATATTGTCTACTTCTTTAAACCTGCTCTCTTTAATCAAATCGTATAAATTAATTATCATTAGCTGCTCTTTGCGTTGTGTTCATCCGCATCTGTTTCCAAAGCGCTTTATCAAAGCTTGCACATCTCACTCCAGCCTTTCCAAACACAGTGAGCGTTCATCTCCTCGATTTACCTCACACAACAATCTTTATTACTTCTGTTTTTTACTGTTTGTAATCAGTTGGATATTGTAGTAAAAAAAACAATTATAAGAGACGTTTTGTTATGTATGATGTGTGTATCTGCACTCAAATGAGAACTCTTATCTACTAATTACCTGCTATTCCTCTCACATCTGCATTCCAGCATCTCTCCTTCGCGCAAACGCGCGGGCGCATTAATGAAGCTCCTTCTCCGCGGAGCGCTAGATTTGAATGAACCGAGCATCAGTCATAGCTGATCAAAAGATAAGCGGCAACAGCGATCTCTCGTCTCTCGTCTCGTACCTTTATGGAAATTCGCTCTTGATCTCGTGCTTTACGAACGCGCGCGTTACCGGCTGGAGAGCCGCGCTCCCGTGCGCGGCCACGAGGAGGCGTTGCACTCCAGTTCAGAGCAGAGAGCTCCGACGGCACGAATTCAACAGCGTCTTCTCTTGGTTTTCGCACACGTGAGTGTCCAGCGAGACTTACTTTAGACGTGGAATTTAGATATCTTTTAAAAATGTTTAATGTCTGCAGCTGGTTCTGTTAAGAGGGTCGAGTTCGTGTATCTTACATAGCTGAAAGCATACAGCTAATGTCATTTAAATCTGCAGACAGATGTCATTGTCATGGGAATGTGCTTAACTCTTGAAAAGACAAATAACGTAGCACTTGGAAACAAATAAAGGTTTGTTCTGCACGGCGACGTAATTAGGTTTGTCTACAGGACATTAAATTCAGTAAATCCGCTCACCTGCGCTGGTTTTTCTCTCTTTATAGATGAAAACCAAGACTGTGTTGTTTATATGTGTGAATCAGATGAAATAAATATTTAAAATAATAATTAATTTAAATTAATAGACATGCATAATTATTGGATTAAAAATGCAGTTTAATGTAATCTATCAATGTTGCTTATATATGTGTACTAGATCAAATATAATTATTTATACAATCATAATTGCATAAAAAGACATGCATCAATACTGGGTTCAAAATATTATTGAATGGGAACAAAATATGTTGTGTGTATTTGTGTATAAGATAAAAAATAATTATTAAAGTAAATAAATAGACATGCATTCATTTTGGATTCAAAATATAGTTTATTGTAAACAAAATGTAAAATACTTAAAGATGATTATCTACTGTGAAAATACATTCAATAAAGAATGTTAAATTAAGCATAAAAAGATTAGTCTTGATGCATTAACTAAATGTGTCTTTAAATCTAACAAAGAAACTACGGTGCAAAAAACATATAATTTTTTTTATTTTAAATGATTATATCATTTAGTCAAAACAAAAAATAAAGAAAATGAAACATTATTTTCACATTTGAGAGCTTTATACCTATGTTTACTTATTTATTTTTAAATGATAATTATTCATTAATGTGTTCGTTAACCTGGGTTTGTGGGAGTTTTTTTTATTTTGGAGGTAGTGAATGGAGTAATGGCAGAGGAATGGCAGGGCGGATACATGGCCAATTTCAGCACAATTACACTTAGTTGACCTCCCTTCTAGGGCAATTTACATGACTCCCAAAGTGTATGCGTGTTTATGCAAGACTGGCATGATGGGTACAAAATCCCTAGAGTCCATTTGTGTGCCTGCTTTTTGTGTGTGTGTGTGTGTGTGTGTGTGAGAGAGTGTGTGTGCGTGTGTGCATTATGTTAAGGTTTCCTGCTTAAATGTCGTCAAAAACAGGAGGGGCTTTACCGTAAATCTCCCTCTCTGTTCCCAAATGCTATGAAATTATTCTCATTAAAAGAACGTAAGATCAGAACGGCACTAAAGTATTATGAAATGCGTAAGCCAAATTATTTACAGTGTTGAAAAAAACTGTGCAGCACTTTTGATACCTCTCTCTGTAATAAATACATGATTTGTTTTAAATATAGTCTTTGCATTATTTATTACACTTGTCACATCACAAGTCTGGGTCTTTTGAGGATAAATAAAATTTAGTGCTATTAAATGAGTTTAAGGTAAAGAATGTTTAAAATTTAGATTTAGTAAAAAGTGTCTCTTACTTTTTTGTCATTTCCACAGTACATGAATATATGTATATATAAAAATATTACATAGAGTTAAAATACTAAAAGTCTGGCATCTAAGCATATAGCTTAGCTTCATATTTCCAAAAAAACGACTCTCGCTCACTCATTCTCTTTCTTTGCAGGATGACGTTAGGAAACAAAAGCGTGTTAATGATTTTCGGAGGCCACGGTCGAGCTGGAGAGCACTTCAAACTCAAGAGCAGGAAACACGCTGGGCTCCACAGGGTTCCCACAGGTATGAGGGTCTACAAGCCTACGAACACAGACGCTCAGATACACTCACAAACAAAAAAAACACATGGCGCACAAATGCCTTCACATACGCAGAAAGTAAAATAACCTCACCCCATTTGAACCAGTGACACATTTACCCATATTTTCCATTCTGGTTCTTGGAAACTTCATTACATTAAGGATATGAGCTTAAATATATTTTTCATGATCTTGTTGGATTGATCATTTTCATTTTAATAATGTTGTACAATAAATAAAAAAAAGACAGACAGAAAGAGAGAAGCATTATGCAGTTTCTTGAATGAGCGTGTCTCTTCTTAACACAGAGTGGATTAAAGGGCCAGACCCTTTTTCTTAAGAATAGGATGGTAATAACAGCTGGCTGGTGTGTGAACTTAAACTAAAGAGTGTTAACAGCTCTGTTAATTGACCCGACCTCACTTGTAATGAAAAAGATCCATGCAGTAGCATATGGTAGTGCAAAGAATTATGGGAATAGGCGAAGGGTGGAAACGAAGTATATGACTGATGTCACTTTATTAGCATTGATTTCATTTTATGTATTTTGTTGCAGCTAATGATATTGATTTGTCCCATGCATATTTAAGGTCCCTGTAAAGGTTAAAGGATTATTTAATAATTTGTGCTGGGCTTTGTGGTCTCCATGTCTTATAAAAGGGAGTGACAAATAGCTTCAACAGAAAACAAATGGAACAGACCTATTACTGAATTTAATCATGTGATATAGTGCAATCTTAAAAAATAAAGGCTGTTTTATTTGAATTCTTTTCAGATAGTTCTCCAAATAACCGTTCAGGGAGCTGAAGACTAATCTAAAAAAACACTTTTAGCGTATGAAAAGGCTCCAATAAATGCTAAAGGTTGTTCATGGAATCAACAATACTAATAAAAGCCTTTTAAAAAGGTATACAAAGAGGCTGCAATGAAAACATTTAAGAAATGTCTATTACAAAAAAACAACAACAACGACGATAAAGGAGCCTGCACTTTAAATCCAAGCGTGTTTGTGTGTGTTTGCGCTCTCCTGTATCGTGTGTATGCAATGTCAGGTCCTGTTCTCCTTCGTATCGCCGTGCTCTGACAGCAGGGCAGGGAACAGAGTGTTTGTTCTTATAGGATCGAACACTGGTTCACTCTCCCACATCCTGAACAGCCTCCCACCGCGCTGCAGAATACCAATTAGCATGTTGACGCTAAGCACTAACCACTCGCGCTAACTTAGGCCAAAGTGCTGGGGTTTATCAGGCTGGAAGCATCTTAATGTGTCCCACGGATGAACAGCAGGTAGTACGGACTTGTAAAGAAACAGTGAGGATGCAGAGTGTGAAATTGTCAAGGGAAGTGCAAACATAGTGGCTGATCGAATTAAATATATCTGAGTGATATGTGTGTGTGTGACTCCAGAGGTACTCCGAGAGGGACAGCTGACAAATACTGCCACGGTCTACATGTCACCTGACACCTGTCGATAGTCCGGGTGGGGCATGGCATTCACCTGATAATCATCAAATTATACACACAGCATGCTTCTTTTTTTCCACTCTTGCCTTCTCTTTCTTTTCCTCACTTCTCCCTCTATCTTTCCATTTCGCACACACTCAATAACCTCTGATACCCTATGGTCCAGCTGCTCTGCACAGACCTCACATTTAAATGTATGTGTGTGTGTGTGTGTGTTTACCGGGCAGGAGAAGAAGCCCTCACCATCACGGCTCAGTGGCTCCCAATACCACCAGCATTTTCTTTAACAGAGCCAAAGTGAATAGATACAATTTCAGCCAGTGTAGAGAGTGGCACAGCCAAGACAAAAGAGACAAGATCCTGCAATCTGGAGGTCGCTGACACTGTCCGAACAGTAATTACTACACTTCCCAAAACACTAGCACCAGCAGCTCTACCTCTACACTCACTCTCCAAATGCCAACCTAGGCATATTAGCAAGAACAAGTGTCCACGGTGTGGATACCGCGAGTATATGGCTCAGCGTACACGCGTGGAGATTGCTTTATAAGGGACATGTGTACTCATCAACTGGGCTCTAGGTGAGAGAAAGAAAGAGAACAGAAGATGGGTAGAGAGAAGGAGATGTCCATTTCGCTTGTGTACTTTGAATGAAAGAGGCGAGTAAAGTAAAATTGACAGTCTCGATCCGCCGGGTTGAGCTGTGGGTCTATGAATATGTCAGAGGCATTTTGAAAAGCCATAAGTTATTGTCTGGACTCAGTGGAATTGAAGAAAATGAATGGCCAAAAGTGTGCTGGGTGCACTTTCTATCTCTCTCCTGCTCACACACAAAATATTTATGATTGTTTAAAAATTCTCTGTGTGGTTAAAAATATTAGGTAATTGACTGGTATTCTATATGATTTAGTGTTGAATAAATGTGATTTAAATGTTGGTCAATTGACATAAAAAATGTATAAAGCATAGCATATAGTGTATTCAGCAGTGTTCAGTGCCCAGCATATATGAGTACACCCCTCACAAATCTTTTAAATTCATATTTTTATTAGGAAGCTATACAAAATTATATTTGTGCATACAGTATACATTAGATTAGTCAGAACTGAAACCAAATCTGGAGCTTATCTAACAAAATCACTTAAGATAACGGTCCAAAAACGAGTACATGCAAATTTATATGTTATAGGAAAATATTAAATACCAATTTTATAAAGAGGAAAAATAAAGAGAAGCAAAAATTTAGTTGAAATTTTGAAGGTTGCTATTTTTTTTGTGCAATATTTTGCTTAAATTTAATTGTATTATCTTTCAGTTTGTAAATATGTTTGGTGATTAAAATATTATTTTAATAAATCTATCAGTTTAATATATCAGTTTTGTTGAAAAGCACCAAAGTACATTTTTAGAAATGGATAAAAATATTAATTTTCAAAATAGGGTGTACTCAATTATGCTGAGCACTGTATACAGTTGAACTCAGAATTATTAGCCCTCTTTTTCTTTTTTTTTTCTTCTTTTTAAAAATATTTCCCAAATTATGTTTATCAGAGCAAGGAAATTTTCACAGTATGTCTGATAATATTTTCTCTTCTGGAGAAAGTCTTATTTGTTTTATTTCGGCTAGAATAAAAGCAGTTTTAAATTTTTTAAAATTCATTTTAAGATCGTAGTTATAGCCCCTTTAAGCTATTTTTTTTCAATACTCTACAAAACAAACCATCATGATACAATAACTTGCCTAATTAGCCTAACCTGCCTAGTTAACCTAATTAACCTAAGTAAGCCTTTAAATGTCACTTTAAGCTGTATAGAAGTGTCTTGAAAATATGTAGTCAAATATTATTTACTGTCATCATGGCAAAGATAAAATAAATCAGTTATTAGAAATGAGTTATTAAAACTATTATATTTAGAAATGTGCTAAACAAATCTTCTCTCCGTTAAAACAAAAATTGGGGAAAAAAATAAACAGGGGGGAATAATAATTCAGGGGGCTAATAATTCTGACTTCAACTGTTTATGTATATTGTGAGTTTATTTCATACTGTTCAATATGCCTTTATCTTTTTAAAAGGGAATTCAATTTAATGAATTAAAGTAAATTATCATGTAATTACATTAAACAATTTGTATTAATGTATGTAATCATTTCCTTCATTTATATTTAATACGCCTCATCTTTTGCTGGTTACCTACATTCTGATACCTTTACTTATGTGCTGAAAGTTATTATTGTGAATTCATCAGTATTTAGTTCATTTTTACTCCACACTGAAGCCCAGCATCAGGCTGTTATATATGATGCTGTCCTGGCTGGTGATATTATTTCATTACACTGGACAAAGCAAGACCTGCAGGGAGGCTTTTATTTAGTTGTTGTTGTGATCCATTTGTGTGGGCTGTTTTCTCAGAAGTTCCACTTTGGTGAGGAGCACAAAGAGCTTGTGTTTCCACAAAAGCAGTGACATCCCCCAACACCAGGACGAGCACTTAAGAAAACTTTGAAGATGAATCAATTTCTATATTATTGCAAGTCTGTAAGGGTGCTGAGCAGGAATCGAACCTCCTGCCTGCACTTCATAGCAGTCAGGCAGCATTGATGAGGTGATTGATCTTGGGATGGAAACGACGGGGAAGAGGAGAAGGATTACGCTTGTCAAATGGAGTCAATACAGTGGGTTGGATGCTCAAATGTTTGCAGTAAATCTTAAATAGTGTCTGTGAAAGCTAAAAAGCCTGAAAACAGCAGCAGAAAAATGTAAGAACGGTTGTAGGTTTTGCTTTCTCTGTGGTCTACCTAAAAAAAAAAAAAAGAACAGCAAATCTGAGATCTCGGCTTCTTCAGTGAGAAAAAAAACAAAACAATGTCATCCTTACATTTCTTTAGGTTTAAGTAAGCGTGTGTTCACACTTTGTAGGATTGAAAAAGTTTTGGTGGTATTGCTCTTCTAGTGTGGTGCATTTGAAAAAAGTGTGAACACCGATCCCTGGTGTACACCAAGCAAGTGGACCACGTAGAAGATGGGTTATGGTCTGCTTCAAAAATGACTGAAATGCAACACAGACCTAATTCATTCTGATTAATTAAATACCAAGACACTATATCATAAAATTGACCCTAAAGGATGCTCAAGCATTTGCTTGCGACATTAAATTTCAATATACCTCATATACTGTATATCTCCATGCCACAGATCTTTTTTTGTGTGTGACAGAGGAATTCCTGGTTATGTTTTGACTCCTTTACACATTTATAAAGTCATCCTAAGTTCTCAACTCATAAAAAATACTGCTATTCAGGGAGTGCACAGCACTTACCAAGATATTTCATGTAGATTCATGTCATGAAACCAGTTAAGCCTTAAAAATGACAGGGAAACCAGGATCAAATGTAGCCTATTGCTTATTTGGTCAGGAGCAAACTAATAAAGGAAACCAAAGAGCATATTTGAAACACACCTTAAGAGACCCCAACTGCACAATCTATCTCTCCCAGCCTCCAAGAAAGACTTGCTGTAGGAGTATTGGCGTCGCTGTAATAAGCCCACACTGGAGCACTGAGTGGCAGCCGCAGCAGCTGGCCATACGCCGCACCACGCATTCATCCTTGCGCAGCGTCCGCCCAGTTATTTACAGCTGGCTTTTCTTTTATGGAAAAATCAAGACGTGATTGATTCAGGTTAATGTGACGGCCAGGCAGCAGCAAGCTGCATTTGAGAGCTCAGGTTAACAGAAAACACTAACTTCCATAAAGCACTACGGGGATAAATCATGCTTATTCAGGCCGGCCTGACAGCCGTTTAAGCTGTGGCAATCATCGAAAGCACCTCTGCCGCCCCTCCGCTCCGCTCCGCAAAATGTCGAGGGGGGAGTGTGGGATTTGACGGGGGGCGAGGGAGGAGGCGGATGAAGGGAGATGGAGAGCGTGAGAGAGAGAGAGAGTCAGATAGAAGTAAATGAGACCGAGGGAGACGGTCATATCAACGAGCCATCAGCGAGCAGGTGCTTTACATAAGCATCTCAGTAAGCAAATTCTGTTGACAAAGAAACGCAATAAAACAAAGAGGGTTTGGAAGGAAGAGACGTCCCCAGTGCATTCCTACAGCGCCGCCTTGCTCTCTCCTTCTCTCGCTTTCTCTCTCTCAGGAGCAAGATTATAGTGTTTGCTTTTATCTGTCAGAGATCAATATTTCAAACGTCCGATAAAAGAGGAAATTGAACTGGGAATAGACTGGAGTGCTGTAAAAGTACAAAGCACAATTATCAAAAAGCACTTAAAGAGCTTAATAGGATACACATATTAAAAATGCCCAAATGGATGTCTCGGAGCCATAATGAGGACTCTTCCTCATCCCTCCTCTGCCTCTCTCCACCTTCGGGCTGCAAGGTGAAGCTTTTGATCATAATGCCGGCTGAGGGCAGGGGGTTTGATGGTCTGAGGGGGCGACGCTATATGGACCCCTAGAGGCCTCATGTTTTAACATTGCACCATTAGGTCTGACAAGCTGCACACTCTGTTTATGCGCCTGCCATTACAGCCGCGTGAACCCGAGATCAGGAGCGAGAGATGTAGCGAACAAGGACGTGGCAAAGATGCAGTCGGAATAGACAACCGAGTCCGAGCCTAGACAGGTGATGCTCTCCAGCACACACGAAGGTCAGGAGCAGTTCAGGATCGTGGGATACACTTTTATTATCAATTCTGTTAGTCTGTTCTTAAGAGCATGGGTACAACAACAACTCTCAACCTGTGCTTTGCAAATGTTCAACCTCCATCCCAGGAGTCAAAAACAAATTGGAGAGGTTGTTGGCGAGGCCCTGTTTACACCTGGTATGTGTTTTGGTCAGTTAGATCACAAACATACGAAGGATACACATCCCTGCTTTTAATCCATCCCTTTTGTTCACTTTTGGCCACTTTCCAGATCCTTTGTAGAGTGTCTATGGGCAATATTGTATGTATACTTTGGTTTTTGCTCTGATATTAGCCACAAAGTGCATTCAATGCTATGAGTTACAGTTAGCACTAAGCTTTTTATTTCTAAATCAACCTTAAAACAAACTTTAGATTTCAGATTTCATAGTTGCTATAGAGTTTCACAAAGAAAGTCTGTTTCAATACATATGACCACCTGAGGGATTACACTATGAAAGCAACCAAATTTGTTTTTAACAACTTCAAAACATTTCAGACCCTGTTTAAACTTGTATTTAGCGATGTCTGTGTGCGATCGAATTGACAAAAAAAAAAAAAGAAGCTTCTTAAACCACGTGTAAACAAGGCCTTACACTCTCTTGAACACCTCTTCCCCAGTCTATAGATGTCTATTGACAAGCAGTGGTGCATTCAAGCTACCGACTGTTTGACACCTGGTCTGCAGTACGTCGGGTATCATGTTTATAGTGGTCCTCATTCACAGGCTTCGTGTACTCCCCCTCACACCATGTGGAAACTGTCAGAGACCCCTTCAATACGGAAGGTTACTCACACACCCCTGGGATGTCTGTCGTGCTTCCCTTCTGGCCCGGGATGGAGCTGAACCCCGTCCTCCAGCTATTGAATGTTCTTCGTTAAACAAAGCTTACACCACTTATGGCCTTTGTGTGTTGTGAAACCAAACACCACTCTGGAGGGCCAGCGATCTGCACAAACACACACAAACACAATAGTGCCGAAGTCAACAAAGTCTTGCCAACAGTCTGAAGCTCACATATCTATATACACTCAAATGTATTTATTTATTTATTTTTTGCTTGTTGAAATTACTTATTTAAAATGAGCTGAAACAACACAATTCTTGAGATTTCATTGGTACAACTTAATTTTTTTATATTCAATCCACATAAATTTGTTAAACGTGTTAAGTTAATTTAATCGATTTGTGTTGGGTCAACATGAATGATTTGTGTGGAACCCTGCATTGTTTACAGTCTACAACTATTTACATGTTTGGTGTTGGTAAGATTGAAAGTCTCCAAGGCAACATTTTTTTTTTATTGTCAAAAATCCAAACATAGCAAACTTACAATAATATTAAATATTTTTATCACTTGAAATAATTGTTGTTTTTTTATTACTTAAATTTATATTTTAAAACATATATTATTTCTTTGATGGTAAAGCAGAATTTTCATTTTTATTTTTATTATTGCTGAGGAAACCATGATACAGTTTTGTTTTATCCCTGGAATAATTAGATTAATAAAAAAGTTCAGAAGTATAGTATTAATTTGAAATATGATCCCCTTCCCCTCTCCAAAAAGCTTGTGTTGTACTTAATGAAATTAATGTGTCTTTACAAGTTTTAATCTCTTTGAAATATCTTCTTTTAAAGCCTTTGTTTTGTTTTTTATTCATTTGTTATTATTATTACTTTAAACATTTAGTTATATTATATTACTGTATATTATATTACTGTATATTATATTACTGTATATTATATTA
>CAIGQQ010039163.1:4798437-4820933 GCA_903798035.1 Danio albolineatus
TGTGTGTGTGTGTGTGTATGAGAGAGGGAGAGAGAGAGATTCCCAGTGCGAAACACAGCTGTCATAACTCAATCAGCCGGATAATGTAGCACGAGTCCAGCACGTGTGCCGGATGCTCTCTAAACACTCACACTCTCTTTCTTCCTTAAACACTGTCTTGCCCCCTCCAGCAGTCATAACCCGTGACGGCCACGCTTGTCACAGCTCATATCTTACACTGCCCGTCATACTCACTGATGGCCCCTTGTCACACACAGTGGGATCTCTCACACACACACACACACACACACACTGTGATCTCACACACAGCTCGTGTGATTTCTCATGCTGGATTATGTGAGTTACATCAGTGTAGTGTACTGTGTTAAGCATGACGGAGAGCCTGATGCTCTACCACATGCCGTGACTGCTCCACAACTCGGTATTTAAGCAAGAGATTCGTCAGAATAAGATGTGTAATAAGGTGGAAACATGCGGGTAAAGCAATCTGTCATATAAAACAGCATCCACTATTATAGACCCAGTTAAAACATTATACAAACTGTAATCAAAATAAAATAACTCTATTGGTCGCATATGGTTTTAACAAGATTTTGTTCATGTTTTACATTTTCAAAATATGTTTTTTTTCCCCCAAAGTTAAAAGTATTTATGACAAATATTAATAATTAAAGTTAAATTGTCAATTCAATTTAATAAACTTTAATGTCTATCCCACAGAGGTTAGAAAATTGTCTTTAGACATAGGCTCATACACAACAACAAAACATAAATACACTTACACAATTGTTTAAAAAAAAAAAAAGTTGCAGGGGGAATAAATGTCCTCTTTTACTTAGCCTTTTTTGCTAAAGGGACTTTATACTCTCTTCCAGACGGAAGTAACTTAAAAAAAACCTCCACTATTGTGGAAGACTCTTCCCATCCTTTACATGTTTCCTTTTTGTCGCTGCTATAATTAAATCAGTGAGAGGTGTTTGTCTCTCACCAATTATTTTGCTACATTTACCAATTTTTTTTTTTTTTTTTTTTTTTTGTTTTTAACAGAGAGGGAGTTAAACCAGGCTACAGTATTAAAAGTAAGGACAAATTCAATAAGTGATTTACTTTATATATTGTACGACAATCAAAATGTCCTTCTCAATATCAAAACTTTTCAGTTTTCTCAATAAACTCAACCGCTGCTGAACCTTTTTAAAAACATTCTCTGAGTGTTTATCAAAAGAGAATTTAAAGTTCATTAAATTTTGATTTTGCATGACACTGAAAAATATACATTACATTTTACTTCTAATATAAATTTCTTATTGACCTTGAGATATAAGGGCCAACAGGAGTCCTATGTTTCATTTCTTTTTTTTTTTCTCCATGTAGGTTATGGGGAAAACAAAACAAGAGATCACTTGAAAATGATTAGTTTCTGATTTCATTTGCTCTAAATTTCAGATAAATAGTGTCATTTAAGAGCACTTTTTTTCAGAAAATGACAGTAGATCTAGGTCAGAATATTATTATTTTTATTTGGTATGATTAAAAATCATGGTTAATCCACCAAATATTGTTATTTTTTCCTCTAAAAATGGCTTTGTGTTGTCTAACATTAAATATAAACATGGTAACTTTTTTGTATTTTTTCTTAAAAGAAATGACCATTAGCTCACAGAATAAAACCAAAAATGCATTTTCTCAAAAACAAAACTATAACTTGTAAATCCAGAGAAACTGAGAAGTGTGTGTAAAAGGTGGTTTATAAGCCAGAGTATTCAGAGGTTCACATTTCACACTGTTAATACTTCACCATAGGATATCATCCTAATTTGCATTTTTGAAATGTCAGCATCACTAATTGGGCAAATTTGCAACTTGTTTAAATAAATGTTCTTGCACATCCTTATATTATACATCCCTAAATTTTTGGATAGAATGATACTCATTATAGAATGAAACTCTCTCCACCATTTGACATGCTGAAACTGCTGTTTATATATATAACATGTTGTGCTTCAGTGACTGGCAAAAGAATGTAAATATGAGATGTGCAATGCTGCTAAGCATCTAGCAAAACATTTGAACACTATTGCTTCACACATCACCAGATTTGAAGTGAACCCAGTATATACAATGCAAGTTTAACTTAATATTTCAGTCAGTTTGATTGGTGTAAGCTGAGATGACTAGAAATTCAACTAAAAAACTTGAAGCAGCAATAATTATTTTACAATGTAGTGTACTGTAAATACACAAACACAACTTTTGGGAAATAAAAAATTAAGAATATTTGATATTCATTCATTTTCTTTTTGACTTTGACCCTTTATTAATCTGGGGTCGTAACAGCGGAACGAACCGCCAACTTATCCAGCATATGTTTTACGCAGCGGATGCCCTTCCAGCTAAACCCAACACTGGGAAACATCTATACATCCTCTCATTCGCACGCACACACACACACACACACACACACACTACGGACAATTTAGTTTACCCAATTCACCTATAGCGCATGTCTTTGAACTTTGAACCAGAGCACCCGGAGGAAACCTACACAAACACGGGGAGAACATGCAAGCTCCACATAGAAATGGCAACTGACCCAGCCGAGACTCGAACCAAACCTTGAAACATTTTGTTGTGTTCCGTTCTTTTTGAAAGTGTTGTGAGAAAATTAGGGCACTTTTGTAAATTGTTTGAGTTGTGAGAAAATGTAGCGTGTTTTATTATTTGTTAGCGTTGTGTTAAAATGCATGCGTTTTTTTGTTTATGTGTATGCATTGTCAGGATTTAGATGAAGATCTTTCCTTGCTGGTGTTTTTTGTAGCTGCATGTGTTAATTGCATGTGTAATTGCTGCACGTTAAGCTCTCTGCGTAGTTTTGTATTAAATATAAAATTTAAAATACAAACATGGCAACATTTTTTTTCCTTAAAAGAAATGACATCATTAGCTTACAGAATAAAACCAAAAATACACTTTAATAAATAGCTATAAATTGTAAAATATAATTAATAGTTGTAAAAGGTGTATCTTTAATCCGCAGTATTTAAAAGTTGACATTTCGTGCTTTAAATTACTTATTACTTACATCAAACTAATTTGCATTTTGCCCATGTCAGCATCACTGATTGCAGAATTGTAACTTGTTTACATAAAAGTTCCTGCACATCTTTATATTACACATCCCTGATTTTTTGGAAACTGACATTTATCCCCTCTAATGCTGAAACTGCTGTTTATATAACGTTTCATTGTTGTGCTTCAGTGACTGTCCAAAGATTGTAAATATGAGATGTGCAATGTTGTTAAGCATCTAGCCAAAATATTTGAACGCTCTAATGCTTTACACAGCACCGAATTTGAAGTAAACCGACCAAAATGATATTTTCAATAAATAAACAATTCAGGTTTAACTTAATATTTTTAGTCACTTTGACTGGTGTAAATTGAGATGACTTTGACTCTGAAATTTAAGTAGCAATAAATTAATTTACGATGTAGAGTGTACTTCAGTATTCCAGTGTAAGTACACGAACACAACTTCAAAAAGAAAAATTATTTTAACAATATGTGAGGCTTTACATTTGAGAAATTTGAGAAAAAAAAATACAAATTTTAATTGAGAAAAAAGTACTAAAAATTTAATAGACAAAAAAAAATGAGTAGCATGTCATCGATCCTAAAACTGCTTATACTGTTACTGTATATTGGTCAGATTCGAGATTTGCCATTTTAAAATCCAACAGATCTACTTTATCCAAGCATGGCTGTTATTTTATCTCTTCTGAACACACAGAGGTCACGTCTCCTCTGCAACTCCTGTTCTGACCCACAGCCTGTGTGTTGTGTCCTGCTTAATGGTCCATTCCACAGCTCGTTCCAAAAAAGAGGACTGCATAATTAAGAGTCACTAGATCGGCCATCCGCTGTTCTAGCCGTGTCCGTTACCGTGCGACTGATATTACATCACTTGTACGTGTCCTGGATACAGCAGCTAGAGAGGAGAGAGTCTGTTGCAGTGTGAGGAGGACAGCCAGAGGCATCAAACCATGATGGAGGAATCATGACCCACTGCTACACTTAACAGAAGCCAAAGACCAGTAAACTGTAGATTTACAGCAAGACAAAAAGACATGATCAAATATAGAAAATTGCACTTTTTTTTCTTTTTGCAAAGGAACAGAATGTTTTGTTTACGCTTTAGGCTGATAACTCTTTCCAGGAATGGAGTTTAGTTTTGGCTTAGCCTTCAAAAATTGGCTGTCAGTCTCAGACAGGTAATCCTTTTTTTTTTTTTTTTTTTAATCTTTTTTTTTGTCAATAATAAAGATTTTATAAACATATTTTCATGAAATTACAGGATTTTAGAGGAGAATTACACAGAATTTTATATATTTTATTTATATATTAAATCCTCTTCTTTATTAAAAGGCAGGTTTTGCATTCTAATGCTCCTGGCTATTTTACTGGAAATCACCTGCCACTCTTTTTTGGTGGACGATTTTTTATTTTTTTATTTTTTCAAACTAAAAAAAAATAAAAAATCTGCACCCACTAAATATTCTTCTGTAATCATAATTAAGATAAACAAATAATTTAATTCTATAAAATTCTAGTAATTAAAAAGATTAAATGTAATCCTATTGGAAGTTTCTTGCATATACTGTATGTATATACCATTTATGTGACACAATTATTGAATATTATATTTCCCCTCAGAGTTGGCTCTGATTCATTTGTTGTTTTTACATATTACATTAGTTGGCACGGGTCTTAAATATGTTAATTCAATACAACTTAATTACATTCTGAATTTAACTACATTTTATTTAATTTTTTGGTTAATTTATGCAACCTATTATACATCCGCTTGTTAAGTTTGACGGCACACTTTTAGGTCCAATCGCTCTATCAAACTGAATAGGGAGACTCAACAAAAGGTAATAATAAACATTTACAAAGAGATCTAATACTTTCGAAAATCACCATTGCAATATATATGTCCATGCCTAGTACCTGATTGCCAGAAAGTGATTCATTTTTTATATATTGTTGAAATATTGATGTCTGTGATGCAGTAAGTCCAGAGACTGTTGTGTACACCATAATTTTATATGAAATTCACATTAATGTGTAATATAGCTAAAAAGTTGCGGCTTGGACCTGAAAACAGTATTCCATACATCATGACTTAACAAGCGGATACACTGCTTTACTAGGGAATTAATTGTAAATACCCCCTTCCCTAAAAAAAGAGGGAACAAATATTTTTATGTACAGCACATTATTACTATTAGATATGAATGAAAATGAATGGGACAGCATTCAAACTCTATATGTGCAAATGCTTACTGTTAAAGTACACATGTCTGAGTGTGTGTGTGTGTGTGTGTGTGTGTGTGTACAGAGGTGACAGTAGGACACAGACATGCGACAAGCACCTGATACTCACTTCACCTTGACATATGCTCCAGCCTCCTCTAACATGCTAATGATGAAGTGAGAGAGAGTGTGTGTGTGTGTAAAGAGGACGAGTACACAACTTCCTATTTAATTAACAAGCATCACCTTTCAGTGTGTGTTAAGATTTCCAAATGTTGCCAGTATCAAAGAATGTAAAGAAGGTATAGAAACTTCTGTAAAACATCTGTTGAAAAGTGGCTTGAAAACTACACACTCCATGAATCACAGTCAGGATTTATGTTTGCCGCCATTCTAATGGATAGTAATATTTCACTGTATGTGATAATATGTAACAGTATTTCATAGTGGCTCAGTGGTTAGCACTATCACCTCACAGCAAGAAGGTCACTATTTCAAGACTCGGCTGGGCCAGGTGGCATTTCTGTGTGGAGTTTGCATGTTCTCCCCATGTTGCCGTGAGTTTCCTCTGGGTTCTCTGGTTTCCCCCACAGCCCAAAGACATACGCTATAGGTGAATTGAATAAACTAAATTGGCCATAGTTTATGACTGTGAATGAGTGTGTGTGGATATTTCCCAGTACTGGTTTGCCGCTGGAAGGGCATCCACGTAAAACATTTGCTGGACAAGTTGGCAGGTCATTCCGCTGTGGCGACCCCTGATGAATAGAGGGATTAAAATGAATAAATGAATGAATTTTCTTGTAAATTTAATCAAATAAATACAATCTTAGGCATGTCTTTAAAAAATAAAAAATAAATAAAATCTCTCTGACACTAAATCTTTTAACGGTAGATAGCATTTATTTATATACACCTTCATTTCTCCCTGCTCTTCTCTCCGTCTTTTCATTCATGAACATTCAACGCCCCCTCCTGCTCTCTCCTTTTCTCAAAGTTTCCGTCTCGGCGTACAGCTGCTTTCATTTTACATTCTCCTCTCATCCCTGCTGCTTGGTTGCAGCCACCGGTTGTTCCTCCAAGCGAAATGTTTTTTGTCATGCCGACAAGCCTCTCCGTTTGCATTTGTGGCCTACTTGCGATCTCCTTAATAAATTCATCCTCTAAAGTTTGTCCCTCAATTTAAAATATCAAAGTCCTTTGCTACTATTTCCTTCTTGCTGATGCAGAGTCAAGTCACGCATCTCTTGTTATACTTGTTTTAATCAGCCATAACAATGAAATGAAAATGTATTTCAAACACATGTCAGCTCCGCTTGAGCTTTCAGACATCGCTTCTTCTCCCACATACACAGGCTTCAACAGTATAGGGCTTTGAGCTCAGCACTCTTGGAGAGCAGCAGCAATTTACGAGCCTGTTATCTGTGAGTCTGTGTGTGTTCACGTCAGTGTCTGCATATGTGTCTTTGTATGCAGTCCTGCGTGTGTTTGTGGGTGTGTCTGTGTGAGGTCCTGAGAAAGTCTGAATGTCAGTCCTGTGTTCTGTCATTGCTCTGATAAAGACGATGGAAACAGTGAGGCTCACGGAGCAACCAGACTTCAACACTATCAATGGAAAGAGCTGTTTCCACGCCAGTTCAAACAGTCCATGCTTAGAAACCACGAGATAAAACCCTTTGTTCAGCTTGACCACAATCAATCACGACGTCTTATGCCAAACATGACAAGAAATTACTATTAATATGAAGAGTGGTGGGCAAAAGTGATGTCCAGAGAGAGGGTTTTCGCAACATTTGCCTTTAGTAAACCTAAAATTTTATTTAGGGTGACATGGTGGCTCAGTAGCACTGTCGCTTCACAGCAAGAAGGTTGCGGGTTCGAGTCCCAGCTGGGTCAGTTGGTGTTTCTGTGTAAAGTTTGCATGCTCTACCGTGTTGGTGTGGGTTTCCTTCAGGTCCAAAAGGGTCCAAAGACATGTGGTATACAGTGCTCAGCACATATCGTCACCTTAGAATTATAAGGTTCTGTCTGACATTTTTGTCAAAATTGAGTTATTGACATGTTCTTATTAATTGAGGACCTATTTACATTATGGGATGTTTTCTTATAAGTTGTTTACATTTTAAGATTTTTTTTAAATTTAAAAAACAAATATTACACACGTACTGTTTGCTATGGAATGCAAAAACTTTGAAGCTCAATATCTCATAATCATCCAGAACGCAGATAGAACCTTATAATTCCAAGGTGACGATATAAATACACCCCTTACAAATCTATCTTTTAAATTCATATTTTTATCAGGAAGCTATATTATATTTGTGCATATGCATTAGATTAGTCAGTACTGAAGCCAAATCTGGGTAAGATAACGGTCCAAAAACTAAAACACCCAAATTTATATGTTATAGAAAAATATAAAAAACAAATTTGTGTGTGAATGAGTGTGTTTGGGTGTTTCCTAGTCCTGAGTTGCAGGTGGAATGGCATTCGTTGTGTAAAACATATTCAGGATAGGTTGGCGGTTCATTCTGCTTTGGTGGCCCTTGACGAATAATGGGACTAAGCCAAAGGAAAATGAATGAATGAAATTTTTAAGTAGCCATCAAATATGAAGAACATGCTATACCTTATAGATAAGCTAAACTTGGTTATTTATTAACAAATTACTGCTTATCAGAGAATATGAGTTTTATTTTACTTATTGTTAATTTTACACATCATGTAGACACAGCTTCTCGCGTTATTACACATGAAAAATACACATACACAACACTCCAAAGGTAGACATTCTGTCACTGGGGTCATACCATTTCAAAAGGTACACTTTTGTACTTTACAGGTGCACATTAGTACCTTTAGGGTACACTTTGGTAACACTTTATTTCGATGGTCCATGTGAGTATTAGTAGACTGTCTACTTAATATCTGTTGATACTGACATTCAACAGACATTTAACTGACTGTAAGAAACTTTGCAGGTACATGTAAACTTACACTAACCCTAACCCCTAACCCTAACCCCAACCTAACAGTCTACTTATAATCTAATGAGAATTAGTTGCAATGTAACTTAAATTCAATAAACAGACCATCAAAATAAAGTGTGACCTACACTTTTGTACCTTAAGGTACAAAAGTACTATACAGATTTGTACTTATTAGGTATTAATATGTACCTTTAAGGACCTGTTAGGAACCTTTTGATGTGACAGATTTTGTACCTTTATTTCTGAGAGTGTAGCTTAAGATATTTAAGGTTGGTTTATGTCATCATGCAGCCAGAAACTGCACACTTTTAAATCCAGCCAGCCAACAGACCAACAAAACTAGCTTAGAACCAAAAACTAGTATACTGTAACTAACTTATGATACAAAAAAATTGCGTACAAATTATATTAATGGATACTTCAATTAAGTAGTTTGGTGATCTAAAATAAAGGTTCCCATAATCTGTGGAAGGACAACAGATGAAAAGAGAGTCTCTCTCTCTCTCTCTCTCTCTCTCTCTCTCTCACACACACACACACACACACACACACACACACACACACACACACACACACAGAGTGCCAGCGGCCACCTGTTGCTGCTCTAAAGCACTACCTCATCCTGGCATCTCTCTCTGGTCGTGTTGACTCTCTCTCTAACAGTCCCTCTATACTAACCTGATCTCCAGATGTTATCGTACTCAGAGTGCACTGTTACTGTCCACAGCTGGCCACCTACCACACTCAACTACCATTTATAGGCCCTCCAGAGGAAAAAAAAACAGCCGTTTTAGCTTACCGCCTCTGTGGATGTTAGCCCAAACAATGCCTGTGTTTTTGCCTGTACAGAAGGTTTGTAAAACTAGAGGGCAATATCTTCCCTCGCCACAGTACTTGGAGGCACAGAAAAGATTTAATCGCTCTGTGTGACTTTGGACATTTCTAATCACTTACAACGCCTTTTTTTGATCAAATTTAATTAATGGATTGCAATTACCCGAGCTGAAATTAGTAGCATTTAAATGCATCCATTTACTTGATTAAAGTTAGATGATGAGAGAAAGAGAGAAAGAGGTAAGCTAAGCCCGGAGGAACCGAGAAGAACAGAAAGAAAAGTAGAGGGGAGTCGGGTGTCAGGTGCACACAGTGAAGCAAGCTACAAAAAGCCACAGGTAAATAAATGACGAGGGACCGTTGTGTCATTTCCTTGTCGGTTGAGCTCGGCTGAATATCGTGTAAAGCTCAGTCATCATGTGCTCTCGGATTCTCAGTGAAGAGCGCAGTCTGGTTACGTCACTCAAAAATGCTGTTCTCCCTCTCCCTCCGCTATATTCGTCATGTCCTCTGCCCAGTGTAACTTACATGTGAGAGAGATTTATATGGTTCAGCTTAGTAAGGTGAAGCCCAGTGTGAGATACTGAACCCTGGCCCTCAACGATAATCACCCGATTAGCATCAAAAGCTGAATTACACCAACCACGCTCGGAAAATGTCTCTTTTTCATTCTCTCTCCTCTTTGAAAAGCAATATCTCATCTTTATCTTTATCTGCTAATTTGCCTTTTCTTTTCAAGGTCCAAACTAACCAAAGAACGGACAGAATGAAAATATCCAGAAGCGGTTCCCATCAAATCCTGGTATTAGTTACTGTGGGTGTTTGGGTCCCCTTTCTGGCCTATAATACACTGTAAAAATATCCATAAATTAGCAGTTTTAAGTAGTTTGTGATTCATGTTTTTATTTTTTCATATTTATTTATGATTTTGAATCGCATTGTGAGACAACTTTTAACCTTAAAAAGTTGGAAAAGGGGACTTTTATCTAAATGTTTAATAGTGTAAAGTGATTTATTGTTTGGGTTGCTGTTGTACATTACAGTACAAAAACCTTGTAATAAGCTGCCAGTATATTTTCTGTTATTTTACAGATTTCTATATCTGTATGTTCGTTTGTTCGTTTCTTTCTTTCTTTCTTTCTTTCTTTCTTTCTTTCTTTCTTTCTTTCTTTCTTTCTTTCTTTCTTTCTTTCTTTCTTTCTTTCTTTCTTTCTTTCTTTCTTTCTTTCTTTCTTTCAATGCAGTACTTCTCCTTACGGATTTGTACACAGCACCTTATAACAGTATACAATGCAATACTTCTTACAGCACCTTATAACCTGTATATTTATAACAATCTGTACATACATTTCAACATCCAGATCGTTGGACTGACTGCATCTCTGTTTAATGTCTTCTTTTTCATATTTATTTTGTGTTGTCACTTGTCACTTTATGTACACTGGAAGCTTCTGTAGCCAAAGCAAATTCCTTGTGTGTGTGAAGCACACTTGGCAGTAAAACTGATTCTGATTTTGATTCATTCATTCATTCATTTTCCTTCGGGTTAGTCCCTTATTTATCAGAGGTAGCCACAGTGAAATGAATCGCCAACTATTCTGGCATATGTTTTACACAGCGGATGCCCTTCTAGCTGCAACCCATTAGTGGGAGAACCCATAAACTCTCACATTCACACACAAACTATACCTGTCAACACCACCACCACCACCACCACCATCACAAAAAAAAATTAAAAATCCAAATTAAATATTTACCAAATATTTAAACCCAAATTAAAATTTAAAAGAAAACACACCAAGATCGACATGTTTAGATATTATTATTATTATTATTATTAATAATATTATTATTATTAATATTTGTCTGTTTAAACAAGCACCCAAAACCAAGAGTGTCCACTTTCGCTCAGCTTTAAATTGTGTGAATAGAATCCGTTTGGGAAACAAAATCTTTGAACGCGTCTGACAGTCACGCACCACTACATGAACTGACCATTTTGAGTATTGCATAGGAGGGGCAACGGTGCCTATAATGGAAGAGAAGGGAACCCTGCAATTTTTTTTATTTATTTAAAAGTGTTTTCATGCCTAAATAAAATGAAAGCACAGAACAGTTTGACATTTAAGAGCAAGAGGCATCCCCAGCTGGTTTGACAGTATGGGATGCGTATAGGCAGGATCGGCTCTTCAATGTTTATTGACACCCTTCATAGAAAGATTAAAAAATGCAGGATAAATATGGGAAAATACCTTTATGGGATGCTAGTTGGATAAAATTGTAATACCGGACAATCCTTGGAAAAACGAGAGGGTTGACAGGTATGACACACACATACTCTTTGGCCAAATCAGTTTATTCAATTCACTTATAGCGCATACCTCTTGGACTGTGGGGGAAATCGGAGCACCCAGAGGAAACCAACGAGAACATGGGGAGAACAGAAATGCCAGCTGGTCCAGCCTGGACTCAAACCAGCGACCTTCTTTCTTTGAGGCAACAGTGCTAACCACTGAGCCACCCTATATTATTTCGTATACATAACATTATTTCAAACTACTAAAAGTCAATTTGGTAAAATATAGAGTTGAATTTTCAACATCAAAAGTTGACAGAGATCAACATCCCAAAATGCAATTCACAACCATAAATAAACAGAAAACACTAAAATACTGTTAATTAACAGGTATTTTACAGTGTATATTAGCATTAGCAGCTTTTATATTAGCATTATAACTAAGTACTTAGTATGTGTCCCAGAGCAACCTTAAAATGTTCTGGACGGTGCTGCTGCAGAGCTCTCTCTCTTTTTTTTGCCTTCATTTCTCATCCCTCTGTCCATCTCGGCCTCGTTATTTATTCAGTAAAATGGGAGATTGATCAGATAATTGCATTAGGAGGGGCAGATTGGTCATAATCATGGTGGTATTGGCAGCTCGGGGCTGGAGGCTCAGCACTGACATTAACTCAGACTCAGCAGTCAGAGGTCAGCACCACTGAGATTAAACTCTTCTCTTTCTATGGTCAGCATGGTTCGGGCCATTTTACAGCTTCACATCACCCCAGCTGACCCCTTGATGACCACTTGACAAAATGGAGGGGAGGGTGAGGACAAAAGAGAGCTGACCAAGGAAGATGAGCGGCGGGATGAAAGGAAAAGTGGAGAGGTAACGGTGGGATGTGAAGGGAAAAAACTGCACAAAGAGCGATGAGGCATACCGAAGTGGTGAGGTCATCAGCACTTCCTTTTCATCAAATTCATTCCATACATGTGCATGCATATTGAACAAAGAATGATCTCTGTTTCATTTGTATTTTCTTAATTTTGAATCGATCATTATTACTTTATTTAACGCAAGTAAACGTTTTAACCAACAGAGACTTGTATTAGAGTTAGATAAGGTCACTTCTTAAGTCATGACATACTTTAATGATAAAACCCTTCGCTTCTCTCACTTCTGCCCCCAAACTCTCTATGGAAGCAATTACATCATATTAAAAGGTCTAAAGAGGCATCGGTAATCAGAGGACATCTCAAATACAACACAAATGAAACCCAAGGGCTAATTGTTGCACAACTTACACTGAAAAGATGGAAATAATTGTTACCAGAAGGATGGAATATTCCCTGTACTTTTTTTTTTTAAAGGAAAGTTATGGAGATTACAACTGCATGTTCATATTTAAGAATCCCCCAAAGCAAATTTACTGATCCAAAGATTAGATTAATGTCTCTTAGGTAATCTTACCGAACAGGGCTGGATGAATATAGCAGAGAGTGTAACAAGCACAGAGGGTTATTATAATTCTACATTAGCACTTAAAAGAGGTTTTTAGATTAATTTATGGCAATAAACTTACTGTAAGAGTGCTTTAGATAAAATAATAGATAATTTTTGAAGCACCAGGCCAAAAACATGAGCAAAACATGCCTCCCATAAAATATGTTCACAATTAATAATCTTTTTATATAGCAATTTTACAAAAAAAGAAAAAAGAAAAAAAACTTGCTGATGTTTCTGTCTGAAAAACTCTGATGTACAGTGTCAGTGAAGCAGCTGACTTTGTCAAAATGCAGATGCAGCCAGTTCTGCTGAAACTCCAGGATATTTTCCATAACTGCTAAAAAGCTGCATAAGCTCTATGTTTATCATGCTGTTATTTTTCACTGATGGCACTGTGCATTTTTTATGTAAAATAAGAAGTTTGCAAATGATATACGGGTGGCATTTCATTGTTATTAAGGAGCATTTTAAATAAATTAACTAATTTCTAAATAAATAAATTTCTAAATGAAATTTATTTATTGATTAATTAAGTTTTAATCAAATAACGCTTTAGCATGATGGTAAAATTTGTAATCAATCTATTAATGTATTAGTCTTCTAAACACACAGTTTGTGATAAACTCATTTACACTCATACAATAGCTTTATTATTTAACTTGTCATGTAATATAAATGTGCTTATCCCCCTCTTTGACCAGACTTTTTTTTTTCTTTGGGTGACTCACTTTGTTCATGTTGTTCTGTCTGCTGTGCACACACTCTTTGTGTCTCATGGGTGTGTTTACAGTGAAAACATCTGCATTTAAACTATTCCCCTTCCTCAGGCTTGAATACAACCACTTGCTCAGCAGAGCAACAGGAAGCCAGCCATTTTTACAATAGCTGCACTTAAACATGCCAGAAAAATGCCACTACGCAGATGCATGCATGCTGATAAAGAAAGGATTAAAAAAGGTCTAAATCTGTCTTAAAAATAAAATCTATCTATTTATCTGTCTGCCTATCTGTTTAGCTATTATTTTTAAAGATGGTTTGAATGATTACAGTATGATGATGTGTAGTGCCAAGTTTTATCATCAAGCAATTATGTTGTCTAATATATTTAATTTTATTATTTGTTCATTGATGTTAAAATACCTAGTTCTTTTTAGAGCCCACTGTACTTGACTGTATACTGTGCACTCGTGGTGTAAATACAGTAAAGCTCCAGGTGGCATTTAATGATGCACTGCAAATTTTGCGTAAGCTCCCAAGGTGGATGATGTTTGCACATAATAATATTCCTACTCTTCACGCATTGGGTGGCACAATCGCCTCATAGCATGAAGGTCGCAAGTTCCAGCCTCAGCTGGGTCAGTTGGCATTTCTGTGTGGAGTTTGCATGTTCTCCCTGTATTGGTGTGTTTCCTCTGGGTGCTCTGGATTCCCTCACAAGTCCAGACATGCACTATAGGTGAACTGGGTAAGCTTAATTGGCCTTAGTGTATGTGTGTAAATGAGTGTGTGTGGATGTTTCCCAGTGAGTTTCCCAAGTTGCAGCTGGAAGGGCATCCGCTGTATAAAATACATGCTGAGTAAGTTGGCGGTTCATTCCGTTGTGGCGAACCCAGATTAATGAAGGGACTAAGCTGAAAAGAAAATGAATGAATGAATGGTTTTAAGTGATCCCGCATTTAAAGGTGTTGTATGTAAGATTGACACCCAGTGGTTGAACTAGGTATTGCAGTCCAAATTCAAAACACTTTTTCACCGGGCCCCATTTGATTTCCACATCAACGCAGGTTACCAGATTGTGACTGACTATCGCAGTCTGAGACTGACTATACTAAACACAATATACAAGTATATTGGTTACACTTTATTTTGATAGTCCGTTTGTTGAATTTAAGTTACATTGCAACTTATTCTCATTAGATTATAAGTAGACTGTTAGGCTGGGGTTAGGGTTGGGGGTAGGGTATAGGGTTAGTGTAAGTTGACATGTACTTGCAAAGTTTCTTATAGTCAGTTAAATGTCTGTTGATTGTCAGTCTCAACAGATATTAAGTAGACAGTCTACTAATGCTCAAACGGACCATTAAAATAAAGTGTTACCTGTATATTTTATCCATGTTAAAAGCTGTTTTTTTTCCTAACCATTACCTGAAATTTATTAAACATCTTCTGTCATGTTGCATCTGGTGCAGACAGACAAACGGCTTGCTGCTGAAATCTTGTCTTGTGGCTTGTTGTTAGGACACACTGTTACAATGTAAGCCGTTCAGCCACTGTGTAAATTTGTAATTATTTGTATATTATTTGCCAATTAAACACCACCTATTTAACTCTCAATCTCATTTTGGAGGCTGCTGCTGTCCTCGCGGGGTTGCATTTTCAGCCAAGGCTCCATAAACTAAGACAGTCCTCATGACTGAAAGGAAATACACTGTGTTTTATAATTGAATAAACTGGCAGTGGGTGGGTGTAGAGACTAAAACAAAGACATACATTCTGACATGGAACGCACATTTTCAAAGTAGAACAACTGACTTAAGCATTGTTTCTCAGATAAACAAGTAGGTTCACTTTGTTTATGTCCATGTTTCTTAATTATCTAACATATTATGGTTTATTATGGTATATTTTTATGCTTTAGAAGAGTCAATACTTTATACACAGCAGTGTGTACCACTCCTGGTATTGGAAACATTGGAATTCACGTGTCTGTCTGTCTATGTATCTGCTGATTCAGTGGTTTATTGATCATTTTCATACTTTATGTAGTTTTAGGGGTTTTAATGATATGCTTTGGGGAGGAAAAAAGGAGCAAGATGTTAACTGACATGGTTGGAAACTTTTGGGTTCTTAAGCAACATGTAAGCTAAAAACATACAAAGCTGGTCTGTTTTTAATTATTACATCTATATTAGTGTCCAAGATGCTGCAATAAGCAGTTGAAACACACTGGTGTAATTGTAAATTCAACATTACAGCTCGGCAATAAGACAGAGATTTCCTTCATTGCGGCTTAGCCCAGCTCCCTACGGATTTTAGCCCAATAGTTAGATGAAATGTGTGTGTGCACACATGCCGTTTAGTTACTCAAACATTGTAAACTGTATAACTAAAGATTAAGCCTGATTCATATAGAGTTTACCCTGTCGATAAATCATTCAGTGCCTGCTGGGACACTGAAGACTGACAGCAAGAGAAAGGAGAGCAGAGGACGAGCGAGACGACGACTGCATGAAAATGCTTAATGTTTGCTCGCAGAGATGCTAATAAGAAAACAATATTGAGCACCATTTAATAGTATGGTTTATTCATCTGCTTTGTTTTATTTTAATATTTAAGAACTCGTGATGAAACTGCAATAAAATTATGGAAAAGGCGATGGCTGGCCCACGAGCTTTTAAAACATCCAGGTCATTCCTCAAACCCTTAAAATAAAAGCTTTCGTAGATTCATCATCTTGCAATGAGCAGACATGTAAAGTAGTTCTCCGTTCATGTGATTCTTCACATTACAGCATCAATCAAACAACAGGACTCCAGTTCATACAAATGTGTGAGCCGAGCCTTTCTGAACAAGCCTTTTCTGCACACTCACAATTTCTGCAATCTCTTCCCTCCTCAGGGGCCAATGTAACCCCTCGCAGGGCACAGGTCTTCATTTACATGCTTTACAAGTCACTTACGCCTTCTCACCTGATAAGGTCAGAGTTCAGCGTGATGTGGGAGCCCTCGGGCTGCAGGGTCTGTGTGAGAAGTATTTAGCCATTTTATTACAACTGGTCCCAGTAAAGTGGGAGGCTGCTTTTTATGTCAAGTTTAAAGAGGTAGACTTTACAAGGACTGCTTTTTTTTTTTTATCAAAATCAAACCACAGAACTCAGCTAAAATGTGAGGGGTAATTGGTAATAAGTAAATTGTATGAATAATATAAAAGTGCATATTATGTTCAAGAAACGAATTAAATATAGAAAAATGCAGAATGCTCATGATAATAATCATAATCATTTTATCTGATTAACAGCTAGTTTAATTTGATTTTAATTTGGGCTTAAAATATTTAAAACGGCAGTTTTTATGACATATGTGACACATTTACTCTTGCCAGTAGATGCCATGGTGGTTGCACATGCTGAAAACTAATACTCCTTGTTTGCATTTGATCTGGAAACCTCAGTGTTAGTCATAGCCACTTCCTCCTGTAACTTCATACTAACTTACATGGGTCTTTTGCCAGACACATAAACATGATCTTGACCATGCCTATTGTTCATGTACAAACGGCCTGGAATCCATCTGGTATATAACCGTTACAGTAAAATGGGATGTCCTGACTGGAAATGAAGGACCAGAACTAAAAGCTTGGTGAGTACTATTTGAGATTAGTTGTGTCAGATTTTTCCAACATGAGCAACATTAATGGATTAAGAAACAAATAAATGAAAAATAAATCCCATTAAATTACAAAAATACATTTTCAAAAATTATTTTCAATTATTTATAATGACATGGATATATATTTTTAATTATTCATTGTTAATTTTTGATACATTTTCTGATGAAATTTATAAACCTTATAAATGTATATATACAGTGTTGGGGCAAGTTACTTTTGAAAGTAATGCAGTACAATATTGAGTAATTCCCCAAATAATAACGAGCTGCGTCACTTAATTTCTTTTTATGATAAGTAATTGGTTACGTTACTTTTAAGTTACTTTTACGGTACTTTTTCTGACCTGTCTGAGGCTTGATCTCATTCAGAATTTGCAGCGTGCCAAATGTTATCTTCGGAGAACTTCCCGACCCCACAGCTGTACATGCTGTACAGATTAATGAAAGTAATGCGTTTGCTACTTTTGTACTTTTAGTCTGGTTAAAATGTAAAATCACTGCCCATTCAGATAATCCTCTTTTCCTTTTCTTCCATGCATTCAAAATAATGAGAATATTTCCAAGGCTCTGCCATCTTCATTTCTGTCTGTTTCTGCATTGTCTCATTGAGTGTGTGATTCAACATGACTAAGTTCATTTTAATTCAGCAATTTATCTTTTAAAAGCAAATTAACTGAACTAAAAAGTAACTCACATTACATTTTTAAAAAGTAACAAATATTATTCATTCATTCATTTTCTTGTCGGCTTAGTCCCTTTATTAATCTGGGGTCGCCACAGCGGAATGAACCGCCAACTTATTCAGCATTTGTTTTACGCAGCGGATGCCCTTCCAGTCGTAACCCATCTCTGGGAAAAATCCATACATTCTTATTCACACACATAACACTACGGACAATTTAGCTTACCCAATTCACCTGTACCACATGTCTTTGGACTTGTGGGGGAAACCGGAGCACCCGGAGGAAACCGGAGCAACCACGAGGAGAACATGCAAACTCCACACAGAAATGCCAACTGACCCAACCAAATAAATAAACAAAATGTAACATTTGCTACAATTTATTTAAGACTGGTGAAAACGCTTAAGGCATTGGAGAACAATGCTGTTATTCATAGTGCTGAACTGCTGTAGATCAGTGTGCATATGTGTGCAGATAGCCAGGGTGCTGATAGTGCTCTAAACCGCGGGTACCTCACTCTGCCTCCTAGTCAGTGTGGCCCATTTAAAAGCCTTTGATCCAACCTGGGGTGAATGAGTCACTGACTACAGCAAAGTACACACACACACACACACACACACAGAGCACCAGGAGATGAATACTTTCATGTAAAGCATGGAAACCATTGATGAAACACACTGAATGAGATCACCACTGTCCACAGGAAAACATTTCTGCCAGCCAACTAGTTTAAAACAAGTGTATCTATATGGTGATGTTACTAAAGGACAAAGATGCAAACAGAAAGAGAGTGAGAGAGAGAGAACCTGAAGGACAGCTCTACTCCCCGAGGAAGGCCATTAGCTCAGGCCTGTGTTTCATTAGTCTGAATAGTTTAACATTTTAACATGCCACTGCAATGTGTGTGAGATCAACAGCTTCAGACCTGACACCTCCTCATCAGCCTCTCCAAGGGAGCCACACACACACACACACTTGCGATGAAAACATAAGTAAATTCTAAAGATGTGTTAGTGTTATATGAAATAGCTAATGATCAAGGCAGATTATTCTGTCAATCAAAAGAGGGCAAAATGCGATTCTGCCAAAAAAAGAAAGAAAGTCTGATTTGGATTTACTTAAAAAAAAAGTGGTTTTCAAACTGTGGTTCGTGTACCACTAGAGGTATACAAGCTTCCTTCTAGTGGTACACGGAGGAATCGCTGAATAATTAAGGTAAAAATATGAACACCCTTTTAAGCCTTTGACGTGTACGATAACACTGATGTGATCAGTAAATTGATATGCTAAACCTTTTATTTAAGTAGCTGACAATAATAAATATTCTTAATTAGAATAATTAATCTGCCTTATTATTGAACTGTGCAGTGCTGTAGCTGCTTAATTAGGCCTACTATGCTACTGTACTTCAATACCTGTTATTATGGTGGTACTTGGAGAGACAATTTTTTTCTGAGGTGGTACTTGGAGAAAAAAGCTTGAGAACCACTGCTTTAAATTAAATGACTCTGATTAAACATCCAGCATCCAGCATATATTTTACACAGTGGATGCCCTTCCAGCTGTAACCCAGTACTGCGAAACACCCAATACACTATCACATTGACACACGTACACTACAGCCAATTTAATTTATTCAATTCACCTATAGTGCATGTCTGTGAACTGTGTGGGAAACCCATGCGAACATGGGGAGAACATGAAACTCCACACAGAAATGAGTCTCAAACCAGCCGAGTCTCAAACCAGTGACCTTCTTGCTGTGAGGCGACAGTCTTAACAACTGAGCCACCGTGTCGCTCATGAAACAATCAGCATGCAAAAATTTCATTAAAGTCAATTTT
Organism: Danio albolineatus; assembly: GCA_903798035.1. Classification (NCBI taxonomy): domain Eukaryota; kingdom Metazoa; phylum Chordata; class Actinopteri; order Cypriniformes; family Danionidae; genus Danio; species Danio albolineatus. Next base: position 4,818,278 of record CAIGQQ010039163.1, read on the forward strand.
TCATCCTAAAACAACTAAAATATTTAAACCTTAAAAGCAGACATGAGGAATATGGCAGATTTGTCAGTCAAGGCTAATATAAATTGGTAACATTCAAAAAGGCAACAGTTTTAATTGAATCTCCAGAGTTTAGTTAACGAATTTATCATTTTTATTTGGGTTTTTAAAATATGTTTTCTCTTGTACTGTATGGCAGAGTTACTCAGAAATAATTTGTTGAAATGGAGAGGGAACAAATGATTTGCGTTTGTTGTGAGATTGTGTAAAAGGCAGAACCACCAAACTATTGGTATGAGCAGTTATCAGTAAATGTTTGGATATTGGTATATAGGCTGAGAAATGTAGTATTGGTGCATCTATGTGGTAAAATGTAATTATATCTGAACACAAAACTGTAAAGAATGATTTCTCTATCAAGAAAATGTGACAACTGCAGAAAACCAACTCAAAAATTGAGATACAAGCTTGAACAAATTAGATTTAACTGAGCAATATAGATATAACTATAGACATCTGCGCAATGAAAGTCTGAATTAGACTTAAACTATGAATTTGGAAAAATAAAAACTCTCAATTTAGATTTTTTTTCCTCAAAATTGTGACATTGAAATTGTGTTCATAAGCTTGCTCACAATTCAAGCATTCTTTCTAGCATCTTTGAGTTTATATCTTGAACTTGTGACTTTTTAAATCTCAAAAATCATTTAATACCTTACGATACTCATTTATTAATTTTTTGTTCTGCTTAGTCCCTTTATTAATCAGAGGTCGCCACAGCAGAATGAACCGCCAACTTATCCAGCATAAGTTTTACGCAGCGGATGTTTTTCCAGCTGCAACCCATCACTGGGAAACACCCACACACCCTCATTCACACACATACACTACGGACAATTTAGCTTACCAAATTCACCTATAGCACATGTCTTTGAACTTGTGGGAGAAACAAGCAGAGCGGAGCAACTGGAGGAAACCCACACAAACACGGGGAGAACATGCAAACTACACACAGAAATGCCAACTGACCCAGCCGAGGCTCGAACCAGCGACCTTCTTGCTGTATGATGACAGCGATACCCACTGCGCCACCGTGTCACCTTACGATACTGTTTCTTACAGTTTTGAGTTTATTGTTAAATTCTGACTTTATTGTGAAAGGTAAAGACACAACTGCAAATAAACAAATGTGTGTTTTTTTTATTCCATAATGGAACTAATTTTTTTTTATGGGTCACAGATCAGATTGTCCTTTAAAAAAAACATACAAATTGGTTTCTATCAATAGACACACATCAATGTCACCATAGTGCCCAGCCACATACAGTTATTTTCACACAGAATTACAGCTAAGGTATTTCCAGTCACGTCTTGACTGCCTTTTCAATTTATTATCGCTATATGTTAAACTATTCATTCATTTTCTTTTCGGCTTAGTCCCTTTATTAATCTGGGGTCGCCACAGCGGAATAAACCACCAACTTCTCCAGCATATGTTTTACGCAGCGGATGCCCTTCCAGCTCCAACCCATCACTGGTTAACATCAATACACACTCATTCACACACATACACTACAGACAACTTAGCTTACCCAACTCACCTATACCACGTCTTTGGACTTGTGGGGGAAACCCACGCGAACACAGGGAGAACATGCAAACTCCAGACAGAAATACCAACTGACCCAGCCGAGACTCAAACCAGCGATATTCTTGCTGTGAGGGGATTGCGCTACTCGCTGCGCCACCGTGACGCCCTGCATTAATTTACAGACTAAACCCACGGTTGTCGTCGACTATTCCTAAGTTTGTTAAAGATGTATCTGCATATTACAAGATATAAAATAGCGAATAAGCTAAATAATTTAAAAGATCCAGACATTGTGCTGAAAGCAAGACAAAAGTAAATGGCAAAACTGCGTAAACACGGAGGATAAAAGAAAACTGGCAGAAAGAAAGTCATTATTCTCTCTGTGGCTATGGATAAGATTATATTGGATTAGAAGAATTTTGCAATGCAAATGAAAGCTGCTGAAATCAATAAACTCTGTTCAACTCAATATGCAAACTAATTAAGAGGTAATATAATCAAAGTAGAATAACACGGGGAGCGAGGGTTCTTTAGAGAGAAAACCCAATCAAATCTTTTTATGAGAAAGATAAAATCTAAAGCGATCTCTCTTTGTACAAATGATGACCTGCTCTTTGTGCTCGCTTAATAAAGGAGGCTTGTCTTAAGAGGTTGTATTCAATGTGCATATTCCAATCAATATGAATTACATAGTCTCTTATCTATGGTATCACCAGCAGACGGCTAAACTAATTAATGTTGTATTGAGTGTTTAAACTCAATTATGTTCCAAAGTCACAGAAAGACACAGAGAAATGTTCTGCTCTGTGGGGATACGGGCCTTGGGTATCTCGCTCGTTCGCCCAGCGTGACGTCCTCAAATGATTTTAAATAATCGTCGAGAAGCTGCAGTCCTTTAATAATTGATGCTATTAAACTCTTGAACAATCGGGAGATTTTTGCACTTTTGTGTTGTGAACAGGATGACGCAATCATTTAAAACCTGTTTGTTGATACTGGAGTGTGTGTGTGTGTTTTATAGCCAACTAAGCTAACCACTTCTCTCTTTCACACACACACACACACACA
>CAIGQQ010039163.1:4833872-4866358 GCA_903798035.1 Danio albolineatus
TAATAACAATCTTTCATTATCAGTGCTGAAGCAGAATGTAAAATATGTAAAAGAAATGTATTATTATTATTATTATTAAAATGAAACTAAAGACTAAAACTAATTTTAAAATTACATTATTTTAATGCAGTGCATGAAAATCTGTTAAATTGTTTTTACTTATTATATTTGATTATATTAAAAAGGGTCTGATCACAAAAACTGAGATCTGAATTAGAATAAAATACAGTATTTTTAAATGAACTTATTATCCTATTCAACACTCTGTGATTATTATAAGTGCTTACCCAGCAATAGTAATTTTCATGTGGTTTAAAAAGACAGCCATTCGTTAAAATTATTGTTATTTATTATTATTATTATTATTATTATTATTACTATTATTATTAATTATTATTATTATTATTCAAGCTGTTTTAAATGGACGCCTCGAGGTTAACATAACACATGATAAATCCTTGCATTGTTCATCAGGCTAATACTCGATATGACTCACTTTAAATAACAAACAGAAAAACAATCAATTTACTTTACATTATCAAGAAATGCCAGTAAAAACGTTTGAAATTAACGCAAATAAGAATTGTTTTCATCCACGAATAAGGTTTAACAGGAGAGAATCAAATCACTTTCATGTGAAATACTGCACGAGAAATGTCATAATAACCGAGAACTTTGTAGCCGCGGTGTGAATGAAGAGCGCGCGCTCTGTCACCGCGGAATCCGGAAACTGACGAAGTGTCCAAACAAAGCGCCTGTCGCGGTTCCTCAAAGAGGGAGCACAGATTGAGAGGGGCGGGACCCTCTGCCGCTCCCGGACTGTTTGCAAGGGTCATTTAGCATCGCGATCTTGTAAATATTGGGGAATTTAGCCAGCTATAAAATCCGGGGAGGAGGCGGCGTAGGGCGAGAGGATGAGAGCCTCGAATTAACAGATCCTGCATTTCAGGAAGTGCAATGGTGTGTTAAATTAAATGCAGCTGGTGAAAAAGCAGGACATATATTTTATGTTAAACGATGATAGATTGATGGTTATTATTTTGATTTTTAAAGCCCACTCTTCATCAGTGACATTTACTTAAAGGGTTTACAGCCTTAATGTTTTGAAAGTGGCTAAATAAGTACCGAGAATCAATATTAAAACTATAACAATAAAGCACCTGGATATAAGGATATTTTAAGCTTTTACTTGTGATGACAAAATCTTGCTTAAGATGCAGAGGCGGAAGCAAATGTCGCTTTTATTTTGTGCCGCATAAAACGAACAGAAATGTGCAAAATTATTGCTCTATATAAAATGTTCAAAGTAACGTTTAAAGTAAAGAGAAAACTGTAGGTAAAACATAACATTTACGGAGGATTCTAATTCGACAGTATTCATCTACAAATCTATCCCATTCAGTTGAAGAAAACGACTTAACCTACATGAAAACTTTCCCTTATGAGACAGGAACGGTGAACCAATCCATCTAAACAAACGCTGAAAGAAGGGGCTTCTAAAACGATCGATTGTTTAATTAAAGATGCTGAAGCCTGTCAAGAGGCAGAATGATGAACTCAGAAATGTGACTTACAGCGGAGCTGCATGTGTTTTAATGAAGCGCTCTGTAATTGCATTTGCATCCTGACGGACGCGGTCTGACACGTTGAAGTTAAATATGTAACCGACTTTGGATTAACATTTCACACGTTTAATGCACTCTGTCGGGAGAAAAAATCCATAGTCCATCAGCCAAAAGAAATTCTACCGGAGGTAAAAACAGGATATCGACTGGGCAACCTCAACATTTTTAAAATGAAAAAATACTTACATAATTTAAACACTTAAGAAGGATGAACAAACTCGATAGAGAGAAACAAATAAATCATCAAGGCCGACACTTTTTCTTTTGGAAAACTGATGTATTTGATTATTAGAGTAAAGAATTACAGTAACGTAGTTGTTAGTAGGTATTAAACTGTAGAGAAACTGGGCCCTAAAAGATCTTCCAACTTTTCAAGAAAGTGCATGTAACAGTCCATATATATATATATATTTATATAATATTTATAAAAACACTATCATCATTTTGTCCCCTGGCCGAGATGGACTTTGTCTTCGAGTAAGACTATATGTACAATTGTTGTAAAGGAATTGGTTGCTCCACATCCAGAAAGAAAAAAAAGTATAGGGCGCGTCAACACATGATGTGCAGTCGATGTCAAACACAGACGCTAGTACCTAGCAGCAGTTTGTAAGCCCAGCAAATCTAAAACCACAAGGCATTTTGAATTTTCCCGTCCCATTCATAAGTGTGGACCTCTTTATGTTGTCATTTAACAACCGTTTAAGCTTTGTAGCCCAAAATCACAAATAAAGAGTTTGAAATGTAGTAAAAGCAAAACGGAAAAACTAAGATCTAAACAAAACAGCTGAGGTGAAAAACACTTTTTTCCACTTTTCTTTTTTTTCTTTTTCACTTTTAAGACAGAGAGAAAAGGACTAACCTATGTCCCTGGATTTATGAAATGTTGATATTTCTCAGAGGAAAGTTTCTACACAGCTTGTAAACCATCTAGCACAGATAAGTGTACAGTATTTACAGCCTTACGTTGCACTTTTTAAGCTCTAAATCATTACATGAACATCAAGTTTTGTTAACACATACTACAGATAGAAAATAATTTAATGCCATGGTGAAGTCTTCTACCAAGAAAAGCTAAGTTTCAAAAGCACACTTTAAAACACTCATACAGATTCACTCTGCTGATAAAACAGAAAATAACAAAAACTAAGTAACTGTTAATATTTCCACTTGGTTTTCGAGCAAGGTTATAATCACTAATAAATAAGCTGCATAAAACTATAACATGTTGTACATTGTACAAAAAAAGCAAGTTCTTTTCAAACTCCTCTTCATAAAGTCTTAATGGCAAGCAAAAGCTGATACAGTTTTTTTTCTTGCTCTTCTCTTTCATGGACGCATATACTGGGGAGCACATGTGTGTGTGTGCCAGTTAAAGAGTTTATTTTTGTTCATGAGCGCAACAACATCAAAAAAAAAAAATCTCTAGTTGGTCACTATCTCCTTGTCCTCCATGAAGCGTGTGAAGCGGAAGTGAGTCCCGTTTTCAGTGTTGGCCATTTTCTCTAGGCCAGCCAGAGCAGGATTGGGCTCAGAGTTATGCAGCTTTTCCATGCTGCCTGTCAAGCCTCCGATCGGAGAACTGCCCCCATTGCCCACGCTCCCTGACAGTGGAGGGGGCAGGCCTCCATTTTGGATCACTGAGATCTCGTTGGTTTTCATGGCGAGGCCGTTAGAGAAAGCAGCAGCATACTGATTCCAGAAGCTGGTTGGGTCTCCGTTTCCAGCCCTGCTGGTTAGGTCCTTTTGGAAGAGCTCAGGAAACTTTACAGGGTTGGTGCCCAAGAAAGCCATGGGACCATCCACCGAAAGTCTGCGACCTCGCCGTGCAGGAGCGCTGTTCCACATGTGGGTACCCATATGCACCTAGGGAGAGAGAATAAAAAAAGAAAGTGGAAGAAAAGGGATTAGAGAGTATAAAAACAAAGGATAACGAGAGCTGCAACATTTAAATTTTTTGGAAACATTAAAATGAATAACACGTGAGATGATGCAATGGAAAAAGAGGAGTAGTACTATAATAATTAGTATTAAAACAGGCCCACTGGAAGCAGCATTTGTCTAATTATTGAAACAAGGTTAAAATGTTGTAACGCTCACTCAGTGAGAATGGTGGTCTGCATATGAAACAAAGGGCATGTGGTAGACGTGTTTTCTGAGAAAATTGCACTGTCCACTCTCATTGTGCTGGACAGTATTGTATCTGACAGTTGCCCCCAGTTCACCCTTGAAGCATGCAGTACATTCAGGCATGGGGGAGTACCTTGTTTAATTGTTGTACCTTTACACCCTTAGTGTAGTTTACATATCCTTATGATAGTTTCAATTTACACAGATCTAAAAATTGTTCCTATGGATTTTAGGTAATGGACTAATTAACATTATTTTAGAATAATAATTATAATAAAAATAATTCCAAATATTAAAAATAATGAAATCATTATTTTCTAATAGTCTTGGTTAAAAGGTATATTTAATTAACTTCTTATTTAGAAGAAAAAAATATATAGTTTAATGCTTACAATTCATCCTGAATTTTTAGCTTATTATAAGAATCACATAAACCTTATAGGACTATAGTTTATCTGTATGCCAGACCAATTTTTTATTTATGTAAATGTATATTTATTTATAACTTTTTTTTTAGATAAACTATGGAAAAATAGTTAGCGTGCCACATTTACGGGTGCTTGCCACTGGTAACTGTGGTTAAAGGCTGTTATGTGAAGCATTCCTGGCTATGTTCCACTAGTTTCTTGTTCAGGTTTCAGCCTAATATTCATATTAATGGGATGACTCAACAGTTCCACTTTCCCTTTATTATTTGTGTGCGTGGGCTCACACACATACACACAATATATCACACAAACACACACACACACACAATGTAATGCTTTGATCCATTAAAATTCTGAACACATTTGACTTATTTTTCCTCATCAATACTGGTTGATACAATCAACACTCATTTTGTCTGGCTTTTCACAAACATGGATACATAACAAATGAATATCAAGGAAAATGGTCAAATAATGTATTTTAAAAACCAAAAAAATTATAATTTTAGATTATTAGATTATAAAGTAGTAATTACCTTGAGATTTCCTTTTGTGGTAAATGCTCGCCCACATATAGTGCAGGCAAAGGGCTTCTCTCCTGTATGGGTTCTCTCATGGATTTGCAGAGCACTGGAGGAGGAAAATGTCTTTCCACAAGTGGTACAGAAGTGCTGCTTAGGCGTCCTCCTTGGTGGAGCAGCCGAAAGTACTGGGGAGGTGGAAGCAGATGAGGTCACCAGTGCCGAGGGCAAGTCTTTTACTTCAGGTTGAAGACCATGCAGAAAGCCATTGACCTCAGCTTTCATCATGGAGGACAAGGGTCCAACAGATAGAAGGGAAGGAGTTGGGCTGGAGGCAAGACTGGAGGCAAGACTGGTGTTGGGCTCAAAGAGTTGTGAGGGCAAATCTCGCATCTGGTGGGTCAGCATATGTTGCTTCAAATTCCCCTTGGTGGAAAAGCCCCGGTTGCATACTGTGCAAATAAATGGTCTCTCTTTGGTATGGCTTCGGTAATGGATGTCCAAGGCACTCTGGCAGGCAAATGTCTTGCCACAGATATCACATGCTGTATTTTTCAAGGTGCCTCGCTCACGGAAGGGGAAAAGCATGCTAATAGGATCTTTAGATGAGTTAACTGAAGTAAGATCCAGAGCTCCAGGACTGACAGAATTAGAATGCATGAGACTTGCACTAATGTGCTCCAATGACAATGCCCTTTGCTGCCTATCTTCCATACTAGGAGACTTTTGCTGTTGGAATATACCGTTAGAGGGTGACGGAGCTTGCATGGAAGAGGTAGATTCAGAGACAGCCGGACTTCCTGCACTTTGGCTTTCAATGTCACCTCCAAGTGAAGAGGAGTCATTTGTGAATCTGTCTCCTTCCACTAAACCGTTCTCCACTGATTTCCCTTGATCGTACTGCACTTCCTCTCCTGCTCCATTGTTGGCACTCTTCTCCTGGATCCTCTCGTCCATGCCAAATGACTCATGTAGAGTAGGAGATGAACAGAGGCTGTCTTGAGATGCATCAACTGACTTTGGTGTGTCTGGAATGCTGCTGTCTGGTCCATCCTCAATTCCTTCCATGTTGTCATCAGAGAAGTTGTCAAGATCATCAATGTTTCTCTCATCAAAAGATCCAGCATCGGATCCCATGGATTCTGGATAATTGTCAGGAAGCGGGGTGTTGGGGATCTGGCCACCCATGTGCATGCGAATGTGCTGCTGCAATACCACAGCATTTGTGAACTTCTTCTGGCAAATAGGACATGAATGCTGGACTCTCAGTGGCGGCATAGCTCGATGGACACTGTAATGAGTCTTGAGGTTGCCCTTGGTGGTAAAGGCACGACCACACACTTTACATTTGAAAGGCCTCTCCCCAGTGTGCGTGCGGTAGTGCATTTTCAGTGCACTCTGGCAACTAAGAACACGATGGCAGATAACACACTCATTAGGGTCTGCCACCTTCCTGTCAATGTTCTCAACAAGTTGCTGAAGCTTTGATGTTTCTGAGCCTTGAAGAGGATCTAGAAGACCCCCAAAAGGAAACTTAGCTTTGAACTGTTCTGACATCAGAGGCATGAGTGGGTTAGTGGCCATCGGAGGGCTGTTGGAGGTGGTGTACTCTATTGTACCCTCCACCGCAGAGCTCATGTTAGTTAATAAACTGGAGGACTGGTTATTTTCTTCAGCTTTTCCATTTGAGGTAGGCAGGGTTGTGCTCTCACCTTCCTCCAACACACTGTCTGTATTCTTCATGGGTGTGTCAGCAGGACCTGAGTCGCTTTTAGCAGAATGAGAAGGGCTGCTTATAGCCAGTGAGTTATTCTCTTCCTTTTTAATGAACGGAGGCAGACTTGGTATAGTTGGTGGAAGTAACATGCCAACAGAAGATGTCAGAGTGGACAGAACAGGTTTACTATCCAACCAGCTGGTCACTGGCTTTTCAGGGGGCATAGACATACCATAGGGAATGCCAGTACTCGTTGGAATATTGTCTAGATGCTCTGGGACAGGGTATGGGTTCATCTGTATGTGTGGATACTTCTCTTTATGACGCTGAAAATGAACCTTCAAGTTACCACGCGTGGAAAAGCGGTTGCCACATATGTTGCATTTGTATGGCCTTTCACCTGTATGAGAACGTAAATGAATCTGCAGTGCACTGTCACTACCGAACACCTTGCCACAAAACCTGCATTTATGCTTGAAAAATGTATCCTCAGAGCTACTCTTCGGTTCAAAAGAAGAAACATTGGGTGGCTTGCCTTTTCTTTGCTGAGCCAGTGCAGCCAGTGAGTTGAGATCCTCAACTGTGGAGCCGACACTTGGCAGTGCACTGGAAAATATTGGGTTGCCTGGTGGGGGCTGAGGTAGAAGGGTATTAGCCACAGGATTCAAAAGGCTTCCCATTGCAAAGGATGGTGTGGATGACTTTGCAAGTGATGGGTTTCCTAATGGAGGATGCAAGCTTCCTGCATTGCCTGGCCTCTTTTCTGAAGGTTGGGCATTAATTGGAGCAGGCCCTGGTGCTGCAAGGCTTTGAGATGACTCTCCTACACTGGAATTGCTCTGAGGTAGCTGCGCAACATTAGCCATTTGTTTCAAACTGCTAATGCTCGCAGACTGGCTAGCTATGCTCTGTGCTAACCCTGCGGCAGCTGCCAACTGCTGAGACAAATGGGAACTAAGAGTGGTTAGTGGGCTAGTACCTGAACCTAAGGTCACAGGGGAAGAACTAGGTGGTGCTTGGAGCTCAGGTGACTGTGAGGCTAGCAGAAGAATCTGGTGACGAATCTGCTCTATGAGCTGTAGCTGGTGAATCTGCTGCTGCTGCAGGGCCAAGAGCTGCTCCATGAGGGCTGGCACAGCCACCCTTTGCCCCCCTGTTGCTCTGGTCTCTTGAGAGAACTGGGCCACAGCCACTTTGGTGCTCTGTAGGTTTTCAATAATGACATTGCTGTTGATCATGGAAAAATTGCCCAGCTCAGTCAAGTTACCCAGCTGAGGTAGTGAGGCAGAGATGACAGAGCTCCCCAGATTGGACCCAGTGCTGCCCAGCGTTCCATGGCCAGTTCCAACACCACTGAGTGGGCTGCCACCTGCCATACGGCCATTTCCATCGTTGTGTGGTGCAGAGACTCCTGACATCTCTGTGTCCATGGCCTCCTCTTTGTCAAGTACGTTTTGCTCCAAGAGGTCAGTCAACTCTGCTTGATCTGTGTTATTAGTTGTATCATTCATCTGCTCATCAGGATTATGAGGAGAGGAGCCTGGGGAGAAGGTTCCGGAAGGAGACACTGGATTTTCATTCACAATTAGAACTAATTGATTCTTAGTGCAATTCTTCTGGTGTTGTTCAAGATCCGATAGTTCAAAGAACTCTGCGCAACATCTGCTGCAGACATGGGCACCCGAGTCTTTACAGGGGGAGTCGTCCGGGTTGGTCTCTGTGTCCCCTGTAGAAGAAAATAAGAGGGGGGAACAGGGGGATTAGCGATTAGAGATGTTTTGTATCTGAAGAAGCAGCTTTATCTGTTCAAATTCTTTTGTTGTTAATCTTCTGTTAATCAGTTTAATGCTTATCCTCCTTATACGTTCAAAAACAACCATCAAAAAAAGAAAAGAAACAAATACCAAATAAAACCAAGAAAAAGGCCTCCACACTATGTAGAGCTATGATGAAATAGGATAAGAAAAGAGACAAAATCAATAGCACTTTTACAATATTGCTTAAAAGTGATCTTTGAAGATGTGTATCAAAGTCCCATCAATTCAACCACCTTAGGTAATCATTTTCTTCAGATAATCCATCAAAACATAAAATACTATGAACTGAGAACAATGGGCCCTAATGAAATTTCATAGAGGGTCATTGATTTCCAATATTTCATACTCCTCAATGTCTACATGTCCACTAGGCACAAATCAACCATTTGAAGGACTTATTAGACTTTCAATTTGCTGTCAACTTTGCTCATTTTCAACCAACTGCAGGCATCTTGGACAGGTTATCCCTGTCACTAAACTAATTTGTATCCAGTCAGCCTGCAATCAGGATCTGACAGGAACAAGTAAGCCTTTGGCATTCAGATTGCTATGCACCCAGCAGAAGCTCCGAAACGCACTCATACCAGGCCGAGCATAAATGAAATAATTGCATGATCATCTTAGCCTAAAAAGTTGTTTAAAATAATTTAAAATACAAAATCATTTTGTGGTCAACTGGAATATTTGTAACTATTTTAGACGATCATTTTTGCAACCTTTTAAAAATGCAAGCCTATTAGTACAAAAATTACTGAACGCTTGAATAACTAAGAAACTCTTTTGCTTACTCAAATAAAGCTTGTGTACAGTAATAATATCACGTGCCAAAACACATGATGATTTTTACTTGAATTATACAGTGGAACAGGTTTTGAGACTTTTTCTTGAAATAAAAAGAACCACAAGAAATTGAAAAGCAAAGTGAGAAAAACTGTTATGTTCCCTTCCTCCCTTCCACTAGGGCTGTGGCCTTTCTCCAGTTTCCTCATTCTTTCTCACCCCACCTCCTCTCTTTTTGTCCCTCAAAAATCATGCTGTTTAACATACAAGTTGATTTACAAATTGCAATTCTCTATGAGTCCCACTCATTGTGGGGCTTTGCTCTCAACATTTTCATCAGCGTGGAGATTCATTTGCAAATGAAACCCCTGCAAGAAGTGTGTCCCAGCCCTGTGGAGAGACAGGATGGCTCCCCATTGTTCCCCAGCATGGGAGTGTCAGAGCAGGGGAGAGGGGCGAGGGCCCAGCCTGCTCATCACGGCTGGCTCTAAAGCAGATTCTGTTTAATTCAGGGATTATCTTCCCCCTGTGTCTCTCTGAGCTGGAACATCAGATAACGTTAAAGTTGCCATGACAGTAAAGCCGTGTCTCACACAAACGATGTGTTGCCCAGACGGGGAAAAGTCAACTTTTTTTGGATGAAAATTGTTAATTTATATTAAAATACGCTGAGCTGATGCTAATGAAAGAGAGAAAGTTCATTTAGAGGGAGGAAATTAGGAACTTACGTTTAAATGACATCACAAACACACACAACTAATTATTTTTCAAAAACAAAACCAAAAAAAAAGAAGTAAACAATCAATACTAATATAATAATGATGAAATAGTTTGTTAATAATATTAATGATAATAATAATAATAATAATTGTAAGAGCAAGAGTAATATTAATGCACATTAACAGTTACTTGTTCAGTTACAGTAATGAGATATTTAGCGCAACCTGTTGAAGACCTTTGCTTTCGGTTACTAAATTTTGTAGTCACTCAAGCTCATCACAAAATTAAAAAAAACATTCATATTAACAAACATTTTCTATATGTCTCAGTGAATATATACTGCACGAGATTTACAAAAGGGGGGGGGGGGGCTTAAAAAATATCTTACAGTAGAGTAAAATAAAACTGCTATGCACAGATGTTTATACTACATTCTTAAACATGAATATTGAAAGTTAAATTATGTAAATTCAAATCTAATGAATTGTTCATTTCATCCTCATTTACAGACATTTCCTTATTTTAATATATAATTAGGTTTATTATAATATATATTTGCCACAATGATGACTTCTGAACTATCAATTGACAAAATGGCATGACAGTAATTATATGACAATTGAATGAAGAAGAAAACTGTAATATCATATCGCATCATATAGACATTCTGACATAACCTCTGACCTTTATGTAAAGTTAGTTTTATTACGCACAGACACAATGTTAAAAATCTAAAATAATGGGGAAATAAATTAATTAATAAAATGAATTAAGGTAAATAAGCAACTTAACAACTGAAATAAACAAATTTAAAGGAGTCAACATTTTAAATAATGAATTTCAATCAACAGCATTATTTTAAAATATTTCTAGAAAAGCTTTAATAAAAATATAATCATATCTAAACTACAGTACGCAATGGGCAGCTTACAAAGCCATATGTGTGTATGAACACTGTACAGTAGATGGAAAGCAAGAAATTAAGCTAGTTTGTGAAAGCTGTTGTACACTGTGCACGGCGGTGTGCTGAGCTGCAGATTAGTAAGGCAGAGCTAGATTTGATGAGAACATTTCTTTACAGTGTGATGGCTTTGGGTCATCATCGGCATGCTACAGAGCAAGGTCAAAGATCTTATCCCAAGCAAATTAAGACAAAGAAAGAAGAAAAAACTAGTGATCTGGTTAGTACAAAAATAAAAAAGAGTAACTTGAAAAAAAGAGGATAAATGAGAATAATTTGTAATGTCTACGTTACTTTTCTCAGCTGCAGGCGACTTGCTAGTTGTGACTTCGAAGTGTGTTACTGTTCACTCACAACCTTCTTCTGTGTCCCTTACTGTCTTCCACCCGCCCTCAACTTTCCTGCTTTCCCTTTGCGTCCCTCCCTCACTTTCTCTCTCAAGCCATAGAAAACTTCCTACTGAACACTAGATGGTGTGCCTGGGAAAGGCTTCTCTGCTGGTCACCGAGCCCTCATCCTCAATTCACATGACATGCTCTTAAAAGGATGAGTGTGAGAGGAGACTTTAAAAAAAATCTCGGACATCGAAACCACTTCCAAAACTTCCACTACATAAATACTGGCAAAATGACAAGATACAAAATCCCTGTTGTTTGCAAAGCTTGAATGTGTGTGTGTGTGTGTGTGTGTGTGTTTTTGGAGGGGGGACCTCCCTTGACAGTCTCTCTGGGTGGGTGTGTGGCAAATTTGCTGAGGTGAAAGGGGAAAGCAGCAACATTGATCTCAATCCACATCACCCCCACCTCCTCACACACACCCCAGGAAAAAAAGTAAGAGCCCCTGTTTGGCTGGCTATAGCACAGCATGGTGGAGGTCAGAGACATGGTACACATGAACACACCGTGACCTGATCTCTTCTCGCCTCCCCACAGAGGGAGCCTGGCAAAGGTTAAAAAAGCTCTACATCCCACCCTCAGTGACAGGCCAACAGGGACAGACTTCTCACCTCAGACTAACCGTAATACTGCTTTCTAATTCCTCACACAGACTGCAAAGCATTGGGAGAAAATCAGCTTCTCTGCTTTAAGTTTTCCTCAGGAGAGCAGACACAAAAGGAAAGTTTTTTTCTGTACACAGTAAGTTTTGTTTTACACTGAAGATTAAGAAGAACAAAACGTTATTAAGAAATGCTGAAGTTTAAAACATAGCTGTATCTCAATGTACGCTAAAAATTCAGTTCGCCTCTTGCTTTGAAAGAGCTGTTTTTTGCGAAAATGTGAAGTTGGTCAGATGACAGCGGTTGATAAACGCTGCTATTCAATGCCTTATTGAATTTGAACGGGAAAATCCAGCAATGCCATGATTTTGAACATTTGTTTTTCCGTTTCTGAAATTCTAGCACTAATCACATAAACTTTACTTTTGAATGCACTTAGCACGTAAGACGCTAAACAACTACTTTTGCAAATCTGGGCCTGTTCTCGTATTAATTTTTAATAACATCGAGCTGATTTCTGCACATGCACGTTCTAAATTTAAGAGGGTTATAAGTTAAAATAAGAGGATGTGCTTGTTTTTACATGTCAGCATGTTTTTAACAAAACGCTGTGGATGATTAAGACTAATTAATACTACTGATAAATATTTGTATATTTATTTCATATAACCGAACATCAAAACATTAAGGAGAACCTCTGAAAGTTCTGTCTTCTAATAGCAACTGGTGTCCACACCGGCCCATGAAATTTAACGAAAAGCAGTTTATTTTATTTTTATCTAGAAGACTGGATCAGTCGTTTTAAAGTGAAGATCGAAAGCGTAAGCATAATGTTGAAATCAAGTATTAATTGAAGTATTAATAATCGCGATGTGCCTGTCATTAATGTCTCTATGAATCGTATAAGAACTGAAGCCGCAGTCCGTCATTCAAAGAATAGTGCTATATTTCTATAGCATACTTTTTCGTTTGCATACAAGTCAATTCTGTTAATGCACATAATCCAGAACGGAATATTTAAAATAAAGCTGATTAAAGTGGATAATTTAAAAAAAAGAAAATTAGTTGGATCTAGTTTCGATATGAAAGAAAATCCTTACCTCTTCAAAGGTCCCATATTCTAATCAGAAACATGATAGCTTACAAAACGCTGAGTTAAGCAAGAGATAGGACAGTTCCCCCGACACACTCGTTTTAAAACGGTTCAAACAAGACACTAAGTGATCAAAATGTTCAGTATGCCCTTTCTATTCTTTTTATAGACGTGAGACGGCCTTTGATATGTGCAGTTTAGAAGTAGTAAAACAGGTAGCCTTTAAGACTTAAATTTGTAGTCAACGACACTTGCAAAACCTTTAGTCCTGTCTGACCTGCAACTGAAATCTTCTCACATTAAAAACAATTGAATTAAATTTAGCACGAAAGCATTTGCAATTAGAAAGAAAACATGCTCATAATTAGGTTCGTGTTGTTATCTGTATATATTTTTTAAAATAAAAAAATAATACTTTTTGGATACTTATTTGTTCAGCCTAAATGTGCATAAACTAATGTTTTAAAAGTTGTCAACGCACGGTAGGCTATGAGAGATGAATTTTGTCACAGTGTGGAAGAGAGTGTGTCGGAAACTACATGGCACAGTTTAGAAAGTAAGCTCTCGATTATAAATCTTTTCAAACGCATTTAAAAACAACTGAACGTGAAAAACTTAAAGCGTGTTTTCAAAATCCCTCTATTGTATAAGACGGAAATTAATATGACGCAAAAAGAACCAAAATTATATAAGTATGAAGTCATAATGGGAAAGCTCGATTACATGAGATTATGTGATTTCGTTGTTCGATCGCCTGTGACTACATGCTGCTTGACTTTGATTCGGTTTACTATTTACCTCTAATAAAGTTTAAGAAACCTGAGAAATATTAGTACAATATTTTTTATAAAAAAGTTTCGTTGATTTACCCAACACGTTTAGAAAGGGTCGTATTATATAATTTTTGATAATGGAGCGCGACAGGGACAGTGTGCCACTGAGATAACACTGTGTTAAACTATACACAAAAGAAAATAATTGTTTAATTAATAGGTTTAATGTCGTTTTAGTGTGTTTTGGTGGTACTAAAGTCTAGAGATGCAATATCCTACACAAGAGAGGAGGAGGGGGAAAAGCTGAAACCATGCGAATCCCCACTTGTGTGGGCAACTTAAACGGGCCAGAACCAAACTAATTCGATGAGCTTTAACTTTTTCCAATTAATGCTTTATGATTAAATTTGAAAACCTAAAAAAATAACCCGCAATCGTTACTTATGTTGCAACTTGAAACCAACTTGGTAATAAATAAACAATAATTGCACAAATAGGTTTGCTCATCGAAGGATCACACATAACATGATTAAAAGTGCCTTTGTTTTACGCTCAATCTGATTTCTGGCGATAGCACGAGGAGTCTAAAAGTTTCCAACTGTACTTAAAAAATACAGCAGTCCTTTCAGCAGCATAAATATTAGCTATAAAGGGAGAATACGATGACTAGTTCCTTGCCTTGGATTAAAAACAAGGGGGATTCACTCTAAAAATGTTAAAACCAACAATAATTCAAATAAAGTTATAAATCCTTGATGGAAATAGTGCAAAGTGAGTTGCTGTGTGTAATAAGGGCTTGAACTCACCATTGTGCTCGGCTAGGACCAGCTGCGAGTCGGACTGGAAATGCTGCGGCTTCGCTTGTTTCCTCCGCGACATGCTGGCTCACGCATCAGCCACGAAAGAATAAAAAATTGCTATCAAATCTGCTCAAAATTACGGAAATCGAGCCCATCCACCGCGCATGTGTCCTGTTATGATTATCAATAATGCCTCGCGATTAATCATGGAAGGGAGGGGGGTGGGGGGTCCTCTGAAAGGCGATTGGCACCTTGCCAGCCCCCTATTCAAATGAAGTCTCTTTAATCAATTAGCCGCTGATTTGCTGGGGACTCTTGTCTCTCTTGCTGCTCCCACCCAATGAGTTGATCCGTGAGGAAGAAAGGCTGGATTTTCCAACTCCCTTTAGATACAGTTTAACCCTTCTTAGCAACCATCTGGTGGCCACGTTAGAGCTTAACTTAGCCACTACAGGAATGTCAATTTCTCTTTCGAAAGACCAACCGTATCTTTTGATCTTTCTGGGCATCAAAGTGGCGCTCAAAAGTTGCAATTCACCCAAAAGTGTCCGGAGAGTCAAACTCTCTGCCAAAGATCTTCCAGAGCCTTTTCCGTGGCTTGACGTTTCGGAGCGTATCGCGTATCCTGGTTTGTGATTGGCATTAAAGTTGTTGTAATTCAGCTCCTGGATGACTGCAAGCGCACCGCTTCTCACCAAGTCGCTCTCTTTCCTCAAGGCAACGGTGTTAAAAGTAGGTCGGCCAGCCGAATTTCGTGCGTAATGGCAACTATCGGCGTCTCGAACGTCCAAAGAATATATCAGATGTCCCAAATCAGATTCATCTGATTATTGCCGAACGGGATCAGTAACACGTTTTCATCACACGCCGCATTCAGCGAACAAACAAACTTTAAGGGCCCATGCAGAACGGTGAGAAATCCCGAGCCCCACCCCTCTGCTCTTCTATTGGCCAGTGCTCTGCTCTATCATAACTCGCGCTCTCTGTCCCTCTCGGTCTCCCACCCACCTCTCCTTCACTCTCTCACCGCGCGACCGGCAGACAGAGGAAGCGCTCGTGCTTCACAGCGCAACTCTTCAGCTGCGCGAAAGCATCCCATCCAGCCTGTTTGAAAATGATTTCGCTAAATATATATTTCGCTTATTACCTTTCGAGGCGGTCGCCGGCAAGAGAGAGCTCGTCTAACGAATCCGCACTGATAAAATGTAGAAGCCGCAAAAAAGTGGAAAAAGTCTGGAAACCATCAAGAAAGTGTTTGGAAACGACGGTATTTAGAATCAGTTTAACCAAGATAGGCTAAAAATCCACGTCGTTGTTTAAACAATTTATTCTTTAGACGAGGACAGCTTGGCTAAGCTATATTAACTAATAATTTTTAAATATATTATATGCAAAAATCAAAAGTTCGTATAAAACATGAAAAATAGTAAAAGACCAATGAACAGTAGTATCATAGCAATTTATTGTTTTGCTTTAACTTTACGGGCTGAAGCGCCTGCATATGTTTATTTTAACAATTAAGAATTTATTATGTATTTATTTTTTTCCAAAAGCATAGACACGCTAAACAAAATGTATTTCTACACAGCATTATCAAGCCAGACTTAATAATTCTAAAAAACGCAATTTTCTGTTCGTTATCTTACATTTGATAATATTCAAAATATATTATTCAGAGTCTAAGTGCTCCACTGAAACAATTATGATGATGATTATTATTATTGATAATAATAATAATAATAATAATAATAATAATAATTGTTATTATTATTATTTTTATTGATAATATGTGTTTCAAAAAAGAAAGATTCCCCATGGATTTCACTGCAGCGACCTGCAAAGCTGAAGATTTATGCCCTGGAAAAGACAAACGAAGCTATCAGTCTAGCTGATTTTGAGAAATGAAGATAATAACGTTACTATAGGTGATGTCTAGGATGCCATTATTTCTCACTGAATATTTAACGAAGTGCTGCCGGCGAGATGGATCAGGTCCTATAGCGTCAGCTATCTATACTTAAGGCGACTGTTATTTACTTATTAATGAAAGAACAGAGGGAAAGAAGAGAGGAGTAAACGTGCACTTTTTGTTGTAAAAAATGATAAAAGAGGAGAAATCAATATACTGCATACTTTGAAAAATCATCAAGTTATGTTGTTGTTTTAAAGCTATGTAATATTATTTTCTTTATTACACATATATGGCCTTAAAGCATTCTCCACTTGTTTAACCAAATTGCATATATTTTCAAAAACAGTTGTCATAATTGTTCTCTTTCTTTCTTTCTTTCTTTCTTTCTTTCTTTCTTTCTTTCTTTCTTTCTTTCTTTCTTTCTTTCTTTCTTTCATCACATAACAAGCCTAAACAGAAATAAATTATTAAAAGAAAAAGTGTAGACAAGACAGCAACACCTGAAAATCATACTGTCATAAATGCAAGGATTCGGACTGTGAGAAGGGGGCAATATTGTGATGTCCCCGGTGAGAGGATCGATGCTCGGTTAATTGATGTGAGTGTTGGTGTGGGGCTGTAAACACGCTGATTTGCAGCTCAGCCGAGCGCGAGACGCTATAAATGAGATTCCCCGCGCGCGCTCGGACAATCACCGCGTGAATGACACTAACGGCGAGAAATTTGGGCTGTGACTCCAGAGAAGTCAGGGGTGCACCGCACGTATGGGGGTAGGGGTTAAGTGAAAGCGCTCAAACACTCCCTCCCTCTTACTATTATGCGGCGGCAATTAATTGGCAGGGCTGGCAAATGTTTGGAAATATTATCTGTGTGACAGTGCCTTACCGGTGCGCACAAAAAATACTCTTTAAAGTTAGACTTTTTTTGAGACATGAGAACATTTATTACAGCCATCAAAATCTGAAAGATGTAAATCTCTAAAGTAATATTTTTCTTAAATCGAGAAAGGAACAAGTCAAAGCTTTTTGCAGAGCGCAGATGCTCGCGCTCACTCTGGGTGTCACGCGCTAATCGATAAGAAGCATATAGCAGCGGGAGCGCGTGGGGTCATCATTCACCATTATCACTGACAACCGATAATTGATCATTCCACAGAAACAGAGGGCGTTTGACCGCATAATTGAATAGCATAAGCAGTATGGATGATTTTTTTTCTCTCTTTTTTGTCTTCGTGTTTGTGAACGCCAAACATAATCGTTGTACGTTTTTTAAAATTTCTTTTAAAAGAGCTCCTTTTTGTAGCATAGTTCAACACGTAGCCTTCACCAGGGAGCTGAACTGCCGCACGCACTGCGTGGAGAATTACAAACAGTTGGATCACACTTTGAATAGCATCAAGACGAAACGGTGGCGAATGTGAACGAGGACCTTATAAAATGTTAAACTTCATGACAGAGGGAAAAGCGCGTCCTCTCCGCGTCCTCCTAACTGTTGAGCTATAAATGAAAGATGTTTCTCTCCACTCTCTCCTCTTGAGGAATTTAATGCTGCTTTTCTATCAGGCTGATTTACACTCCGCCTGTTGGAGGGAGACGCACGACTGTTTTAAGCCCCGTTTATCCACATTCATTTGCGCTCGATCGCTTCTTGTAAGATAAGAGTGGAATGCAAATATAGCGTGGTATTCATAGTTTCTATTGATGGGGGATACATATAAAGTAGGGAAAAGACCTTGTTTTTGAATTATGATTATGAACTATTTCTTGTTCTTTAGAGAGTGGACAAAGTTTAGGAGGGGATATCTGGTGTTGTAAATTGTGATCTTGTCTCCATGGCAGGCGTGATGATCATGTCAAGCGGCAGACAGTCGCCTCCTGATGACATCTACCATCTGTTATCAACAGATGACGGGGATTATTGCAGCCGCTGAAGCATTTTTCTAATGTGTTAAGTTCCAAACCTCAGGGTGTGAATGCTTTATACTGCAAATAAATAACATACAGTTTATTTACCTCAGCTACTGCTCTGCTCTAGTAGGCTAATCAATAGTCAACTGAATTTATTTGATCAATAGCCTATTGAAATGCATTCCTGTTTTGTTATGCAAATGCGTGTTTTGCTTGAACAATTTCACCAAAGAAATATACACATAGCATATAATTATACCCCAAGTAAAATAAGTAAAAACTAAGTAAAACTAAGTAATTGTAAGTAAAAACATTATATCAGGCATAATTAGATGTTATAAATTATTGATGCTACATGTTAGATATTATAATAGTAATAGACAGACAGAAAGACAGATAGAGTGTTATATATATAATATAATAGTAATAGACAGACAGACAGACAGAAACAGACAGATAGATAGATAGATAGATAGATAGATAGATAGATAGATAGATAGATAGATAGATAGATAGATAGATAGATAGATAGATAGATAGATAGATAGATAGATAATTATATTATGCCTTATACCTAGACTATAAAGAATACCATTAATTAAGAGATCAGAGTGGTTCTATTGTCCTATAGTGAACCTATCCTTCCACTAACACACACACACACACAGAAGCTCTCAGCCAACATTTAATCCATCATAGGCTTTACCTCTGTAACAGTTGCAGTGACAATGTCCAGCAGTCACTCGACATCAATAGACTGTTTGTTTTGTACTGTCATAGACAAAACTGCTGTCGCTCCCCGCTTCTCTCCTCCTGCTTGAGAAAACAAGCAAACAATAAAAAAAGTGTGGCATATCTGCACTCTGAACAGCACTTGTTGTGTGCAAAAGAAAAGAAGTTTATGATAATAGCGAATAACAAGTAAGAATAAATCTGTAATATTCAGTTACTACATAATATAGAGATCTGCTGCAGTGTACTGGTGTAAAAGCTTAAAATATACTTACTGGAACGCCACAGCACAAATGAAAGGAAATGGATGAAGCTGTTGCACATGCTCAGATATCCTGATTTTTAATTACACATACTTCTGCAAGAATCTGTTTGCAAGATTTAAGCGTTACTAGCGTAAGTTACTAAAAAAACAAACAAACAAACAAACAATGAAAAAGACAAAAAACAAACAAACAAACAAACAAACAAAAAAAGAGGATGGTCAGAGGCAGGACTTACTGTGTGTCTATATCTGTGTGCTTAATTTTGTGTGCAACAGAACAAAATAGAAAGAAAAGTTCCCTGGTTGATTTAATGATTCACGAGTCACGATTTATCTTTGCTTTCATACATAGATAACAAAATACAGAAATATAATATTTCTATTTTCCCTATAAAGTGATCCACAGCAACTATAGCAATCATTATTTTGAGATTCTCCACAAATGACTAATTTGAATTGATTAGAAAGAAAATGTAAATACACTTTCCATAACATCAAAAAAATCACAAATATGTTTATGCAAAAAAGTGTCTGTGTTAGCTTCTGTGTGTGAGAGTGTGCATGCATTCTCTCACGTACAAACAAAAATCTCCTTCAGATATACTTACAAGTAGTTTTGATGAACTAAAACTGCGTGGTTAACGTTAGGAATTTAATAATAAGGTGAGTAAAGCTGATGGCAACTAGCTTACATGAATCACATCCACTTCTCTTATTATGACACTGATGGATGCTATTTGGATTTAAAGCTCTTCAGTGTGTTGTAGCGACAAAGAGAGGCTATTTTGGCACGGTTAACAAAACACTTGGAAAGTAAAAAGGACCAATTTTACTTTGTAAACCTTCTGACCGTCCAAGAAGTCACGAAAATTAACGCAAATGAATTAATCCAATAATTTCAACTCAAGTCAGATTTATTTTTAAAAATTTTAAATGTGTACTCTACCCACTTGCAGATGCCAGAAGAACGAGGAAGAGCTCTCGCTGATCCACTTCGCTTGAACACAACAAACATGAACACAAACACACTCACAGATACAGAGTGAGTCAGAGTGTAACAATGAGGAGAAAGAGTGTAACTACAGATCTGCTCATGTTGTAAAAAAATACAAAATAAACCTCATATGAACAGATGACAATAAATGATAAAAAGTGAAAAGAGAAACAGCAAATAATTCATTGTAAAAACATTCATTCATTGTGATTAAAAGGATAGATTTAAAAACTTTTAAAAAACTCACATTTGCGTTTTTACTGCAATACTATTAACATTGATATGACATATAACAGCACACAATAATATACATACATTCAAAACATACAAGTACACAAAATACATACTGTTAGCTTCAAAATTCACACTCATTAACACAAAATGTACTTAAATTAAAGAAATTGCCATCAATTGTTTTTCTAAATATCTAGTTAGTATTGCACACAAGCTATATTTATAATAAATAATGTATTGTTAACATACTAACTGTAAAACGAAGTTGACTCAACTCAAAAATAAGGCAACTTGCTGCAGAGCTTTTTTGAGTTGACTCAACTTTCAACCCATTCTGCACTTAACTCGGTTTGATTCGAGTAAACTCAAAAATGTTCTGAAGCTGGTTGCCTCAAAATTTTAAGTTGAGTCAACTTTTTTTTTAACAGAGTAGTTACTATAAGTGACCACAACTTCTCCTAAGATCTTCTGCTTTTCCTGGCTAAAGCAGTCATCTTTTACCTGACCATATTTTTAATAACAGACTTTAATAATAAATTCAATCAATAATCAATATTTTATATATATTTTATATGCACAAACATAACTTTTTCTGCTTGTTTAAAATACTTATTTAACAAGAATTAAATAAACACAATTCTTAAGTTTGTTTTTGGGAGGACTTAATTGTTTTATCTTCAATTCCCTTGAATTTCTAAAAACAATTAACAGCTTAACTTAATCGATTTGTGTTGGGACAACATAAAGAAATTGTGTGGAACCCTGCATTATTTCGTTTATATTTTATATAGGGAGATAACTTAAGTTTTTATGTTCAATCCACTTAAATTTGTGAAACAATTAAGTTAACTTAATCAGTTTGCGACCACGAAGGAATTATTTACAGTTGATATATTTTTACTAATATTAAGGTGATATAAATCAATTCTACATGTTGTGGCATAAAATTCATTCCAGAAAAGGATCCTTACTAACTAAAGGAGACATTTGTATTTCTGTGTCAAGAACGTATGTAGTTTTTTGTGTGATTTCCAAAATATGTCTGTACCATAACTCCATCGTAGTAGGTGTCAATATTGCCATTGAACACAAGATGTTGAGTTGATAAAACCCCTGCTTCCTGAATACACATTATAATATGATTTTATTATATTAGAGTGGTTTAGAGAAGCCAGGCACATTTCAGAAAAAAATCCTGATGTTTAGATTTTAGGCATCGTTCATGGCACGCACAAGGCAATTCGAATGTGAGAAATGTAAAATGAATGTTTTAGGATGTTTACCCTTTCATTCACATCTTTCCAGCACCCGACAAAGGGGGAAAACGACATTAAATTCAAGCTTTTCATTTTTAATTGTTCTTTAAAACAAGCAATAACACACATTAGACGGAACTGGGGTTTCGGTGGTTTGAAGCTGCCACTGTCTGGAGGGAGGATAAGCAATATGCGAGTCTGTCTTTGAAAAGCAGACTAAGCAGTCTCATTCACAAAGACCACACAGTAAAACACATGCACACTCGCTAGAAAGAAAAGCCAAAAAACAAGCATGACATTTTCAGCATACAGGCGACCAAAAGGCAGAGATGTTGAGCAAGAACATCCTTAAAACACAGCGCAAAGTTCTGCTTTATCTCTCTCTCTCTTTACTCAGCGTAACTGTGTCTATGTTTATGGCTACAGTACATGTAACAGACATATTTGAGTACAATTACTGACCTACTGACCACCCACTACAAACACACACACTGAGTGAACACAGAGAGAGTGACTGACCACACACAAATGCACGCAGGTTCCTGTGCAGGGAAGTTTTGCTGTCGTCTTTATTGCTTCCTTTCCCATTGGCTGGCTCCCTCCCACATGTCCCACTATCACTTCCTTTCTTCCTTTGTGCAGGTTTTCGAGAGCACTGACAGCGCTAGCCTATTACCCTCTCTGGCCCAGTTTCCCCCCGTTTCTTTCTCTATCTCAGCCGCTTTCTAAGATTTCATGCTCTTATTCTCTGCCTCTGTTTCGCTCTCCTTCTTTCTTTCTCCTTCCTTTTCTCTTTCCCTCTCTCGTTAATATTCACAGTAAGAGCCCGGGCACTTACAAAGTCTCCTCCAGAGTCACAGCCAACTGTGGCCCTGTGAGAACAAACATACACAGCTGACAAACATCTACTGAAGGTGCCGCTCAATAAGGAACGTATATACTGTATCATATTTATCATGCTTCACAAGATCCTTATGTATAGTACACTCTCTTAACTGACACCTTCTATGGGATGCCTTTCATGGATATATTTATGCAGATATAATTATTAGTTTTACATTAGACTTGTCAATACCAAAGCCAATACTAAAACCACAAAGTAACTACAACTATAGAGAATGTATAGATTCATATGCAAATTACATGGTAATGAACACAAAAGGTCACACAAAATGTAAAATTCAGTTATATTTATGGCTATATATATGTATTTTTCACAACCTCACTTGAATTAATATGTATATATTTATTTTCTAATTATAGAGATGTTAGAAAAACACAATTTCTTTTAATAAACATAACCAAAAATTCACCAATATCACTTGAATATCACTTAATGTCACCGATAAATAAATAAAAAATATGAATTTAGTTGTTTACCTTGTGCACTGTGTGTAATCATTCTAAAATGGATTGCATAAATCATGTATGTATGCTAATGTGCAAAGACTCAGACACAATAAACTCTTCTTCAGGAGCATATACAAACTGCTTTTGTCATTTGTACTCAAACTTTTCAAAATCAAATATTTAAACTTTGTGATGGCAAAATGTGTGTGTGTGTGTGTGTGTGTGTGCTGTGTAGGACAGCATAATGCACATTTATCTCTTGGTGTATGTGACAGGAAGCAGACAGTCTATTGAAGACCTTCTCTTGATTTTAACAGGCTCTGATTGGACAGCAAACTCACATTAAGGCTCTATTGATCCTCCTGCCGTTTCAGAGGTGATCAATACAATTGATCAGAGGAGGCTAAATCTAATACAATAAAAGGTGTGTGTTTCTGTCTGTATGTCTGCACTATATGTATTAAATATATACAATAATATTAGCAATAATAATAATTATTAATAATTGAAGAGTTTAAATGGCAAAACCTCTAAATGTCATTTGATATTTTCTCCTGTGTGAAGGCTCAGTGATTTTACTTTTTAGTGATTAATAAGTGCTTATCATTGCCTTTAAAGTGAAATAACTGAACATAAACATAGGGGGCTGAGAAAAACATTAATTTTAGGAGAACATTTTAGACAGCAGTTAGAGATTTTCTCATCTAAACTCTTGTTGTTGTTGTTTTTATAATTATTATAAAATATACTTAGCTTATTTTAAGCAGTTTTTATAATATTAATTTTACTACAGATAATACAGGCATACATACAGACAGGTAGATGATTTAATTTAATTAAAGGCTTGTAGTTCACAGACGCTTTGTTCCATTTATTTACACTTTTAAAATGCATTATGGAAAATTTTGATGGTGAAAACTTAGCAAAGTGCAGTCTGCAGTTTAGAAAAGTGACTATTATTAATATCATATCAATTTATTTCTTCTCACATACTGTGCTATTTTTCCAATACCTCAACAATTAAATGTACAGCAAAATTTAACACTAATTAGTTTCGATTAATCATTTGCAAAATGGCATCAATTAAACACAAAAGAGGTACAAACTAGAGTACATGTTCAGCAATTTAGAACAATGAGCTTCCCTTAGCCATTATTGTACGTTAATCACTTATTACTATGCACTAATTATGATGAATATAATTATGCTGTGAGTTCTCATTGGTCATCAGTGGCAGGTTTATAAAGAAAAGGCAAATTTGCTCCTTAATTTTGCTGTTAATGAGATTAGGTATATTAATGATTCAATTACGCAATGTAACGTCTGGTGCTTATAACCTTTGCAGCAAGAGAGATTGATTGTATCAGTAATGAGAAAAGTGATTTATCTGTCTCAAAGGTTGTTCAAAACGAGTAGCATTATTTCTCTACACAAACCGTTAATTTGTTAAGTGCGCTTAACTTAGCCCCTAGCTAAAGGGTAGCTATTTGAATAACATTATTAATATATTTCATAATCTGTTATGTCGTTCACTTCTGTGCTTGGCAAACGATTTCTTGTCCAAAGTTCTCACGTATTTTATTATAATATAAAAATAATGGTCAAGAACACCTCAAGTGTTGTTAGTTTGCTGACTTTAATGATTGTTAGTGTTACAGCAGTGAAACAGGATCTCTTGTATTTTCTGCTTGGCACCAGATAATACAATTTTCTCTTAAACTTTTCAACCTGCCTGTGATCCGTCTTAAAAGTGAGGTGCCTTAAAGTTCAAAATGAGAGATTCTCATAATTTCCAAACACAATAAGAGTGAATATTTAACATGAGCCTGCGAGTTAGTCACGGGGAATGCTTGCCACAAACACACACAACACATTATATAAACATGTTCTCTCTTTTCAAACTCCTGACCCAAAGACACCACCAGAACCTTTCCAAATTAAGAAGCCCTGTTTAATTCAATGTCTTCAAATTCAATTGACATGAGTCAAATCGAATTTTCTCACCAAATGCGGATGAAAATAATAGACAGTCTAAATATACAGAGAACATTTTTAAATAAACAAAGTGTTTGTTTGTCAGGATGTCACGAACAAATAGAATTATGCGGTGTTCACAAATTTAAATAAGAGCTTGTGTGTGTGTGCTACTGCACAGTTTAAAAATACCATTGGGATTATTGGAAGAGACAATAATTGGATTGTAACAGTCAAGCAGATGCTTTCTCACACCACATCCAATTCATAAAGCCTCATCCTGTCATTGGTCATTTGAAAAAAAGGCTGATGTAATCGGTCCACATCAAAAGTTTATTCATTTTATTTCTATATAGTTAAAGAGTTTTGGGGAAACTATTAAAAAAAGTCTTACTGTTCAATATGATATCATACCTGACTTATGATGTCAATAAAAGGAAAAAAGGAGAGAGAAACAGAAGGTGGAGCGACGAGCTAAACAGCTGATTATCCTCAAACTAACTCTGACCTGCTGACCGTGTGGTTCCCCTGATGAAACATGTTCAGATAGAATCATGTGTTAAAGGAATAGTTCACACACACACACACACATACACAAAATATTATATCTGAAATTATATATCAGGCCATCCAATATACAGCTTACTTGTTTCTTCAGTAGAACATTAACGAAGATTTCTAGCTGAAACTTTACCCCTTGGTTATTTGTGAAATGCAAGTCAATGGATATTGGCACTTAAAAACACATATACAGGCAAAACAATACGATTTACAGTTTTTCCTAAATCTGTACTGAGGTTTAATGAAGCCAAACGATCAGTCTGTGCGAAAAAATGAAATATTACTTAAAACGTTAGTTCTAGAGAGAGACATGGTGGCTCAGCGGTTAGCACTGTCGCCTCACAGCAAGAAGGTCGATGGTTTGAGTCCCAGCTAGGCCAGTTGATATTTCTGTTTGGAGTTTTGCATGTTCTCCCCGTGTTTGCGTGGGTTTCCACTGGGTGCTCCGGTGCTATAGGTTAACTGAATAATCTAACCTGGTCGTAGTGTATGTGTGTGCATGTGAGAGTGTATGGGTGTTTCCCAGCACTGGGTTGCAGCTGGTAGGGTATCTGCTGCGTAAAACATATGCTGAATAAGTTAGCGGTTCATTCCGCCGTGGCCACCCCTGATAAATAAAGGGACTAAGTTGAAGAAAATAAATGAAATATTTTCAGTTACTCTTACTGATCTCTTTATTAGATCTCAATAGCACCAATAGTATTCATATTTATGTAGTCTGTTTGTTTTTTGACCCTAAAAGTGATGTTAACCATTAACATTAATTTTATAAGTCACCAAGGACCAAGTTTCAGCTAAAAAGTGTTAATTAAGCACAAACGATGTATGAACTTAGGGCTGCACAATATATCGTTTCAGCATTGATATTTCAATGTGTGAATCTGCAATAGTCACATGCAATGTTGAGTCTGGATTATAGCTGACCAGGAGCTAAAGATTAACTACTCTATTTATATGAAATTTTTGCAATTTGAAAGAAAAAGTTTTTCTTACTTAGTACTTTAGTCTTGTTTCGAGTCCAAATATCTACATTTCAAAGCAAAAACAAGATCATTTTATTCCACTGGCAGATAATTTTGCTTGTGTTAAGAAGAAAAAAACATCTTTAAAAACAAAGTTAAAAACAAAACTATATTTTACTTGATCTAAGAACTTTTAGATATTTGAACTAGAAACAAGACAGAGTAAGAAAGAACCTTTTTTTTTTGCATTGTGATAATTCAATTTCTGTACCAGACTACTGATATACACCCAAAAAACAGTCAAATAGTGCTAATCAAACTATCTTGTGAAACCGTATATCGCAACATTTATTGCAGAAAATTAAAATATCACAATATCAGATTTTTAAATATTGTGCAGCTCTAAACTAGAGTAGATGTTCAGCAGTTAGTCACAATTAGAATTAGGTTCTAATTAGTCATCAGTGGCAGTTTTATAATGTTTATGCTTATGTTTAATGTGTTTGTATGAATAACTAAAGCAACATGTATATTACATATTATAAAATAAGTATAAACAACATCATGGTGTTTCATGGTAATTACTTTTTTAAAAGAGCTGTTTTAAAAGATTTCAGTAAAATCCCAAACAAATATGAATACAACAATTTAGTTATAAATTAGTTATATGTTATATCAATTCAATGACCCAAGAAGGAAGTCATGAAACCTTGAAATGTATCTAATACCCTGTATCAAACCTTGTTTTTTTTGGTACAGACAGATTTAAGATGCCTCTTATTGAGTTGCATGCATTACTTAGGGGTGATTTTTTACAGTCAAAAACATCTTGACACTTTTGTGGGTCTCATATATGAACTCTGATCTTTAGTTGTTGTTTTCTATTGGATTCAGTTCGGGTAATGATCTTGGTCATTCTAGCAGCTTTATTAACTTAATTATTCTTTTCCAAAACCAATGGAGAATGCCCTGGCTGTGTTTGGGATCATTGTGTTGCTGCTAATATTCATTTAAACTGATGAGGGACAGGATTGCTTTCAAAATACTCAGAGATTTAAGCTGCTGTCTGGGTTTTTCATGCCTTTTTACACCTTCCTTTCTTCATGTGTTCAATACTTCATTTTATTTTATTACACGTAATTCCATTTCTAAACTTTTAGTTATGTTTTCTTTGCATGAATGGATTACTTTCGTTGTTATTGACATTTGACATTTTTTAAAACTATTAAGTAAAATAATAAACTATGAAGTTTATTACTATGAAAATCATTTTTTTACCCACTGTATATTAGTGAATATATATAAAGTCAAAGGAGAAAGAGAAACATTAAGCACTAATAATAGTTTAACCATTCTATGTGATTTCATTGAAAGCTCATAAAATATAATGGAAACGCAGCTGAGAGGCTTCTGGCACTTGTATCCTTCATTCATCACATTACATTTGAATAAAGTCAAAACTTTTCTCCCTTTAATCTAACAACAACAACAAACCTCTCTGGGAGTTTAAACTGCATAAAAGGTGAAGACGCTGCCCATGAATTATAGCTGCTGATTTAACCAGCCCCTTTCTCTCTGCGGATTCATTTCAAAGCTGATGATAGGCAAGCAGGACAAAGAGGAAAAACATCAGTCATGGGCTGTTTTATCATTTCAATTTGAATAATGATAATATACACAGGCTGTGTGCAGACATATCTTACACCAAACAAATGGAGAGAGAGAAAGAGAGAAAGAGGGAAAAAGTGAGAAGAGAAGCTGGTGTTTGGGGGGAGTGTAGAGGAAGTAGAAACGGGGGGTGGTCTGAGGTTGCGAGCAGCAATTCCTCTTTGTTATCAAGTGAAATGACTCTACAAATATGACAATAAATCACGTCGGAAATCAATCCGGGCGGAAGCAACTGGGAGGCGCTGATAATGCATCAATCAATATTTAATGTTTAGAGTTTAATTAATCCAGCACTGGAGAGCATTCTTTAAGTGACAGAGAGAGTGTGAGTGAGAGAGAGAAAGAGAGAGAGAAAGAGAGAGAGAGAGATGGTGCAGTGTTTTAGCACTGAGATGCTCCTCTATCAAAGCACCTCTGCTTGTGGAGAAGGCCCATCACTCCTTTGCCCTTTCTTTCTTTGTGGTACCGCCTCACCTAATTTATGTATACTTTTCTGATACATCCATCCACAGATGCAAGCAAGAAGTTTGGAAACAGCAGGAAGTGCATTGTAAAAACATTTAAAGGGATAGTTCATCCAAAATTGAAAATGTCATAGTTTATTTACCCTTTATGTGTTACAAACATGTATGGGTTTCTTTCTTTTGGTAAAAACAAAAACATTTTTTAAACATTGTTGGAAACCTGTAACCATATTTAGTTTTTTCATACTATGGAAGTAAACGGTTACACATTTTCAGAATTCTTCACCATATCTTCTTTTGTGTTCAACAGAAACAAGAAACACATAAAGGTTTGAAACTAGTCAAACTACAGTACACATTCTTTAAGTGACAGAGGTTGAGGTTGAGTAACATTTTCACTTTTGGGTGAACTAGCTCTTTAAGACAAACAAAATGTAAACAAAATGATTAGGATTAAGGTAGTAGTATGTTTTTTTAAAAATTTCTAAACAAATTACTTTTACAAGTTGCTTGAATAAACAAAATAACTGAAAATGTCACGGTTAAGTGCTAATTTTACTAAGCAATCTTACTTAATCAGTGCATCCTC
This sequence comes from Danio albolineatus, assembly GCA_903798035.1. Classification (NCBI taxonomy): domain Eukaryota; kingdom Metazoa; phylum Chordata; class Actinopteri; order Cypriniformes; family Danionidae; genus Danio; species Danio albolineatus. Next base: position 4,863,103 of record CAIGQQ010039163.1, read on the forward strand.
GATTTAACTGTAAACTCTACTCTTCATTACATACTTTAAATACACTTAAACAGAGGTGGGCAAAAATACATCAAACTGCATTTTAAAATAAAATACCAAATACCTCAATTTTACATGTATCAAAATAAACTACAAAATACAGCAGCCACAAGAAGTATCAAAATAAAATACTGTATTTTGAAAATACTACAAAAAACTTTTACACGGGAGCATGAAATTTCTTCGCAAACCTTCGATTGGATCAACCTCTTCACCATAAACTGACTTAGTGAAGTAAACAATGTTTGACAGCAACAGCGTTTCTCTGAGCAAGTTTTAGTCAGCTTCTCTGTCAACTCATACACCTCTACTCCTCTACATTATAAACTTTTGTTTCTCTTTCATTTCAGTATAAATTACTAGAGAAAATCCTGTCTTGAAGAGGATGTCTTTAATCACCGTAAAAACCATGTAATGCAGATAATGAGTTGGAATAAAGCACTTAATCTATTTTTTTGATGTGTTTCCATCTATTGCTTGGGCAGTAAAAATGCCACCATCTTTAAACAGTCTTATATTTTAAAAAGGTGATATATGAAGTGGTCATTATATTTTTTCATTCCAATATTTTTTGAATAAATCTATTTTTTTACTATTTAAATCTTCAACACTCAATGTAAAAACATGATTTGTGAAAACTACTGAAATTTACAGCTTTAGAACTGTAATTTTAATACATTATGTTTTTAAAGTGTTCTCTTCAATGCATACTGTAACATAAAATATGATATTTCAAAAAATGTAGTTATCAGCTTTTACAAAGTCTGGAGTTTTTGACAGTCTGTATAGACTGGAGTATTATCATATATTTGTGTCCAATATATTGGATTGTGCCACTTTGACATCTTTACACAAGCATCTTTCCTCTTCATTTACTACACAGTGCACCTGCAGATCAACTACTGGCCTTTGAAACTGGCCAATGAAGTAAAGATATCACCACTGTAGGACTTATTTTTTGTTGTTTGTCTTATTGTCTTATTGTCTTGGCATCAGCAATCCATCAAAAACTACTACTATTAGTGCAGTTTACTAAATCTCACAAGAGTTTTTTAGTTCTTCTTTAACTGGAAGAGTCTCAGTTTAACCCCTTAATGAACACAGTCTTTAGTTTTTTTTTATACTTCCTTTGCATTTCCACCTGCAGCACTAAAACTGACAATGATTATGTGCTGAATGCTCCTCATCCTGTTCTTAAGGACTGATATTTTATTCCATCTCATTTCTTAAGCAAATTATGCTGATGCCGAATTGTACACTATACAGCCGTTACATATCACTGTTCAACGCATCGTGCAGTATACTATTTTCAATGATTGTTGACTCAAATATACCCATGCCATTTGTCTGTTTTCTTCTTTTTGTGTGAATAAATTCCATCCCTGCTCCAAGCATTGAACACCTTCTTAATCAATTTTCTGTTCTGATCTCCAGCCTAGGCAAATAACTGAGAAAGCATCAATCAGAGGCCGCATTTTTATGATGTCATTACCTAGACTTCTTACAAAGTATTTTACAATATTTTAATATTTTAAAATACAAGGCACAAAAGAATTTTGATTTAAAATTAAAGCCATTTTCTCAAACCCCGTAACATCCAAATGACAAATAATAATTACAATACAAAAATACTATTTTGTATTTAAAATACGTATTTGAAATACATGCATTATAAATACTGCCCATCCCTGCACTTAAATATTTTGGTAATAAGGGGGCAAGAGGGCTCTAATTAGCACTGTCACCTCACAGTAAGAAGGTTGCTGGTTTGAGTCCCAGCTTGGCCAGTTGGCATTTCTGCATGGAGTTTGCATGTTCTCCCCATGTTCGTGTGGGTTTGCTCCGGGTGCTCCGGTTTCCCCCACAGTCCAAAAACATGTGCTAAAGATGAATTGAATAACCTAAATTGTCCAGAGTGCATGGCTGTGTGTGTGAATGAGTGTGGATGGGTGTTTCCCAGTCCTGGTTGTGGCTGGAAGGGCATCTGCTGCGTAAAACATATGGTGGAATAGTTGGTGCCTAATTCCGCTGTGGTGACCTCAGAAATAAAGACTAAGCCAAAGGACAATGAATGAATGAATATTCTGGCAATATTCTGCTATTAAGCAATTAGTTTATAGTGAAAATTGGTACTATACTTGTGAGACCAATTACTTGTTTATTTTTATTTTTGTGTGTGTGTGAAAACACACAATATAACATTTATTTAAATGTTTATTCTTATTATAAATTCTGACATCAAGTATCCCACTCAGTCATGCCACAACCCAGCCAGTTTAAGTTTGGCTAAAGACACTCAGCTTTTGAGTTCACTGGACTTACTATCTATCCACAATTTCACTCATATTTGAGGGTAAATTAATGTAATTTAATTAATCTGAACTTGGATTTATCCTAACTTTTTATTTCTCTCTCCATGTGTGTGATGCTCTGATGATTCATGATAGGCTCAGTTCATTTCTCTCTCTGTTCAGTCCCCCTGGAGGGCAGCCACACAATTACCGCGACCGCATACACAGGCTGACATTTTGATCCCTACAGTAGTGTTGGGTCAGTGATCATGCTGTTTAACATCGTCACGCAGAATCGGCACTCAGTGATAACAAGGCATGCCAGGAAGCACATGCTGATGAGATATGATCCCCCTCCGTCTCTCTCTCATCCTTATGGAGATTTGTGTAAGAGGCTCTTGAGACGAGGATAAGTAGCTTACCTGAGGGAGTTTTGATTTTCTTCCATGTGGTCCGTCTCACAGCTCTCTTTCTCTGAAAAAATAAATAAAATAGATCTATCAATAATCAAACCAATAAAGAGTAATACAGATTTAATCTTTTTCTCTGTATATTAAAATGTGCACTGTTAAATTGCTTAGGAGAGAAAAAAATAATGTAGTTTAACAATAATTTATTTATCAAAAAGGCTTATCAGGCATATTTTAGACCGATAATCATAGATGCAATATTAACCCCTTAACTATAAGCCCCCCTGTTTTTTTTTCCCTCAATTTCTGTTTAATGGAGAGAAGATTTTTTTCCACACATTTCTAACCTTTTATTCTAACCGAAATAAAACAAATAAGACTTTCTCTAGAAGAAAAAAATATTATCAGACATTCTCTTGCTCTGTTAAACATCATTTGGGAATAATTAAAAAAAAGAAGAAAAATTCAAAGGGTGTTTAATAATTTTGATTACGACTGTATATATATATATATATA
>CAIGQQ010039163.1:4876358-4903154 GCA_903798035.1 Danio albolineatus
TATATATATGCTAATACATGATGCTGTGTAATGATGTGACTGGTGGTTAAACATGTCAAATTTTTGCTTTATGCTTTTTGATGTAGGCTTCTGATTAGAATAACCCCGAATGCCCCCACTTCCCCTCTACCCCTTGATCCACCAAAGTGAAACTCGTAGGAAAAAAGATGAGACGAGAGCACTGCAAAGAGTACAAGTGTTCTCATTTGCACTGTGTTTCATTTTCCATGGGTCGTGTTAACCTGACTGTGGTGATTATTCTGTTCAGGGCAAAAGAAGAGAGCGACCAGCTGCGCTGTAATGGACAAACACACACACACACTCTGGATCAGCCTGCACTCGCACACTTCAAAACAATCCTCAAACGTTCAACAAACACTGATTCCTTCTCGCTTCCTCTCTGCTTCTCACAAGCATCTGTGCTGTTAAAAAATATTTGAAGATGGTCACTCTACAGTCACTCTAATGCAACTAGAAACAATAAAGATCACCTAAACAATATAAGAGTAAGGATTTAAATGTACATCTCAATGTTTTTGAGATACATAATATACACTACAAGCTGAGTAAGAATCGGTAGTTCATTCCTCTGTGGCAACCTCTGATAAATCAGGGACTAAGCCAAAAGAAAGTGAGTGAAATATTTATATAGAACTTGCAGCACATATATTCCTTTCCACACACTATGTACAGTATACCAACAAAACAGCTAAATTAATTAAATCAATTTTTTTTACTCAACCACACAGAGCAAGCTATTTCACATGACATTAAGTCCAAAAGACAAAGTAAATGCTGAATGTTTCATATGCTTAATTCTGTTTTTTCTCAATTCTCAATACTGATTTTTTTACTTCTGTCTTTTCTGTTAACGTGTCCCTTATTTGTCCTGAGCAGTGAAACTAGCCACTGTCCTCCAGGTCCGGCACATTCCTTGGTTTTCCAGCATCTTTTGCATATTTGAATTCTTTCCAGCAGTGATTGTATGATATTGAGATTCATTTTTTTTTCAGACCAAGGACAACTGTGGTAATCATGCACAACTATTATAAAAGATAACAATGGGAGCTCAAGGATACATGATGAAATATAATAAAATATGGCTTAAAAAATATAAAGTATATGTTTCCATTATACGCTCACAAGCTCTTTAGATATTCAAGTTTTCCAGAAAAGTACAAACAAACAAACAGTGAGATTTTACTGCATCATTTGCATTTTTTTAAGTATCGGTGAATACACTTTTAAAAGTAATTCCTTATAACTGTGAGTCCCTCAGTTGTTAGTGTAAAAAAAGAATCTTAAAATTATACAATTACTGCAGAAAAAGATTCAGATATGCCAAAGATGCCGGTAAACCAAATAATGTGCAGGACCTCAAGTACTTTTTTTGAGTGGGATGGAAAAAAAGCAAGTTTTTTTTAATTCCCTTTAATAAAATCACTGTGCCAGTGCCTTGACATGAGGAAGAGATGGAGTGATAATGGATCAAGCATCTGCTGATGTGCAGGTGTCCTTTTCTATCTCCTTTTTTCTGTTTACGGTCAGTGATTACAGAGTTACAGTTATAAATATATTTTGATCAGAGCTATTATAACCAAGTCAGCCAGTCAGAACAATGTTAGTAACAATATTTGATGACAAAATGACATATCTTTGACTTTCTGTCTGTTTTAACTTAACTAAAACTACACTAGCAGTCTACCACCCTGCTTTCTGCTTAATATGCTACAACTTTTTAAAATTGTATTTTGTCTTTATCTGTGCACTGTAAAGCTGCTTGGACACTATAAATTGTGAAAGTGCTATTAATTCACATCTTATTCACTAACTCTGATTCACACTAAATAAGCCATGTGTAACACAAAATACAGCAAATAGTGTTTAGCAGTTGTGAGATATCACAACTGTAAGCTGTAAAATCACAATTCTTTGAATCTCAAATTTTGACTCTGAGGTAGAAACAGAGTCTCCACAGTCATTTCCTTTAACAATGCTATAAAGTGAGCCACTGAGTGGACCAATGAGAATTAATTATAGACACGGTGCCCTTCAGAAATTTGAAGTTAACAATTTTTAAGAAATTAGTACTTTTCTTCTTCAAGCATTAATTAAATCTGCAGTATTATTAAAGACATTTATAATGTATATATTCAAACATGATGCATATAACATGATAATGTGTGTGTTACGTGTGCACGTACTCTATAGGCATCTGCTAATAAGTTATTACAGTTTTTTCCCAAACATATATTTTGGGTGTGAAATACAATTTCCCGTCTCAAAATCTCAAAAAACACAAACAGAGTGCTACAAACATTTTATTTTAGCTTTTTTTTCTTCTCTTTTTGTGTGTATGACTTAATACTTTGAGCTGTGCTTATGCTGTTACCTGTTAGAATGATACGAATCCACACCACTTACAAAGCACGCTGCAAAACCAAGACCAAGACTTAACCTTAAAGTGACTGTGTTTAACTCAAGATGAAGAGGGCATCATTTTTTAGCAAATGCAGATGGTCGCAGACTTAAAAGGGCCATTAGTGTGGGCTAGTAATGGGTAAAAGATAAGAGGAAAACAATGCTCAGAAGATGAGAGGGAGGGGTCAGGGTCCCGGCCGGTCTTCAAAGAAATATCCATTTTGCCATTAGCTCAGTTTGAATTGATTCCCCAGCCCCTTCAAACACTAAGAAACAGATGCCAAGATGCTTTTGTTACATGGTCTGCAAAAAAAAAAAAAGTTGAAAATTGAGAGACAGAACGATAGACATGGAAAGAAAGAAAGAGAAAGAGAGAGCGGGAGAGGGAGAGAGAGAGAGAGAGAGAGGAATCCAGCATCTTTGAGTCCTTTGATTGCTATCTTGGGGCTATACAGTGCAATTACTGGCTGGAACCATTAAAAGACTTGATTACAGGCGGGGCAGGCCAGACAGTGAACAACAGACACACATAGTAGTGTCAGACCAGGTACTGTCATCTGGACACACACTCATAAACTCTTCCTCTCTCACACAGGCAGACAGATAATAGACATAATTTCACCTTCAAACTTGAATACATCACTGTCCGATGTGTAGAAATATGCTCACAGCTTCTTCTAATTATCTCTGTGTCAGTGTCTGTAACATCCCAATGCACCTGTCCTCACTTCCTCTAGACTTCTCCCAAACGGCTGCCAATTCACATCCGGGATGAGGTTTGTGACGCCGTCGATTCACCCGCCCAGAAATGACCAGGACCGCCAGTCGCCCCTCATATTATTCACACACACTTCCACACGCACATGTTTCCACATGTAGTGTGTGGGGGGTGAAGGAGAGCCGAGGAGGGCTTGATCATTTGTTTTGAGTTTTCTCACAGCTTTAGGGCTGGCACCCCCTCTCCTCTTCATTTACTGCTTTTCTCGACCCAGCCACATCTGAAGCGCTAATAATTACAGGCCTCTAAAACTGGCCGCTTTAGGGCAGCTGGAATCAGATTTTTTGGCCTGAATATGCTCTGTGTGTGTGTGTTTGAACAGTTGTTTGGGTTTGTGTGTGGCAGAATGTGCTTGTAGTAGGAAGGTGTAGCTCGTACCTCCACCCATTTTCATAGTTTTGATTCCTGCGCGTATGTTCGGCATAGTCAGCGAGTCTTTACAAGGCCATTTCTTCCTCAGAGAGGCTTGTAGTAGTGATTAAATATATCCCCAGAGCAAGGCATCAATTACTGGGATCACACGGGCCCGGCTGGCTGCTGCCGCTGCGCTGGCGTCCGCAGACCAACAGCCGCTGCAGCCAGGGAGTGGCGTTAAGAGCCAAGCCTGGCCATGGAGCACTGTGCTGGGGCCAGACATCAGCCTCTGGGGGCTAACTCTGGGAGAGGCTCCAGGGAGTGAGAGCTGGTGATTGTTACTTGGGTATGAGTGTATTCTAGTGGGTACGTAATGTGTCATGCGCAAGTATAAATTTGACAACTTATCCAGCATGTGTTTTACACAGCGGATGCCCTTCCAGCTGCAACCCATCACTGGGAAACATCCACACACACTCATCCACACACATACACTACGGACAATTTAGCTACGTCTTTGGACTTGTGGGTGGAAATCGAAGCACCCGGAGGAAACCCACGCCAACATGGGGAGAACATGCAAACTCCACACAGAAATGCCAACTGACCCAGCCGAGGCTCGAACAAGCGACCTTCTTGCTGTAAGGTGATTGTGCTACCCATTGCGCAACGGTGAGGCCCAGCACAATTTTTTAATTAATCTATATTATTGATAAATGTCTGACATATTTTAAATTAAACATAAACATTTAGAATCAACCAATTTTGAAAAAAGTCACACACTTGCATAATATAATACTGAGTTTAACTTTAGAGAATTTATTTAATTATGAGTTAATAATAGTGTTTTTTTTTTTTTGAGTAAGTTACAAGATTTATTTTTTAAGTAACCAGTCTTGAACCAACCAAGTTGAACAGGTATATTTGTATGAACATCCCAGAAATTGTCAATTTTTTAAATTATTTTTTATGCCCAAACACATTAGAATATTAGATAAATATCATCTTCCATGAAAAGATTTTGTAAATTTCTTTCTGTAAAAATATAAAAACTTAATCTGGGCAACTTTAAAGGGGATTTCCTCAGTACATATCTTGTTTTGAACCCTCCGATTCCAGATATTCAAATGGTTGTCTTGGCCAAACATTGTCCTATCCTAACAAACCAAACATCAAAAGAAAGTTTATTTATTCAGATTCCATATATATAGATTAGATAGATAGATAAAAAAAATCACATTAATAAATTATTTAATACATGAAATGATCAAAACATAAAAGAAATTGCGTTTAATTAATTTATGCATAACTTCTTTTTTAAATATACTGTAGTAAACCAGTTTAACATATTAACATTAATTTTGTTTTAAGAACTCTTTTTAAAAATGGCTCATTGTTTCCACCTAATGCAGTAACCTTCATATTTGATTTTTTGAGTTGAATAAAATACCAGTATTTTGTTGTCAGCTGCTGAAGTGTTTTCATTTACATTGATGCATTAGGCAGATGTAATTTCATGTGTGGTGATGAATTAAATGTTTTTCACATTTTTAAATACAAATATTACATTACATTATATTATATACTTATTTAATATATTAAAAGTTTACTTTTACATTCCAACGTTGGCCTGTTTGACCCACCATATAAACTACATGTTGAACATAAAAAAATGAACTGATCCCGAAGTGTTGAGAACTTTGTTTATACTTTCTTAGAAAAACGGAATAATTTGACAGCCTTTTGACAGCAGCATCTGTGATTGACTGCAGCCACTGAGCCAAAAATCATCTGCACCTATATCAGAAACCATAAACATCTGCAGCGTCTCCCAGGAGGCCGCAGATGTTCAGAACTCATATTCTCTAGTCTCATGCCCTTGTCTCTCTCCTGACAAATTTCTCTGATGTTATTGGATACTTTGTGAGCTCAATAGCTTTTTCAGCCACTGTCTTCGGTTCCCCTGGGAACGGAAATCCCCATAACTTCAATGACGGTGGTCTCAGGTTGATGACCTCACCTCTGGAATGACAGCTATGTTCTAAATGGAACTGTGGAACTTTTTCATTCACTTTTTTCATACGCTTCATTAGCACTGCTGATTCCTGCCTTTATGCACCTGTCAGAGAAAGACTTCACTGGAAGAGGAGGGGGGGAAAGAGTTCACAACAGTGCAGAAGTACATGCAGAAAACATTTTTGTATTAAGACATATCTGTGCTAATTTTGCATTAAGACACATCTCTGTTACAATAGTTAATGTAAGATTCTCTGCTTTCCTGATTACACCATAACAACAATATGGCATTTTTATTTATGCAAGATGACAATTTGCAATATATACAGAAATGTATAAGACTGAATGATTATTTTTTATAACTTTTTTCTAAAAAAACCTTTACACTTTTTAAAAATGACATTCATGGTTAATAAATTGCTTTGTTATTGCATAAGAGTTGCTATCACTTTAATGAGATCTGGTTGGTGATCATAACTTTATTCATTTATGTATTTTTTAGTTGTTTCACATTTGGAAAAAAAAAAAGAAAACAGAAAACTAGGCAAACATTTTCAGGTATAAAAATGAAATCATTATCATTTTCAGTTTACGATTTTGTGAAAACTGTTATCATGTGCATTAGTACTGTACTTGACTACCACAACAACAATAGTGTGCTAACAGGTATTTGTGCAGACATGTAGTGTTTCTTCACAAATTGAAATTGCCAACTAGTGTCACAAGCATGTGATTTTAGATCGATGTGAACGTACTGAGGATAGTTCTGACAACTGTCATCTGTAAGCAAAACTTTTCAAAAATGCAAAGAAACATTGTTTTTGACAATTATTGTCACATAAATGTATCTGTAGACATTATATTACACATTAAAATACTTCATAAGCAGTCCTTTGAATAAAAACTTGGTAACATTAATGTTAATGCATTTACTAACATTAAGGATGACTAAACATTAAAATTATTTAATGCACCATGAGTTAATATAAACTAATGCTGTTTAACTTAAATAACCTTAGCTAACAAATGTTAACAAAGCTGAATAAATACCGTAACAAATGTATTGCTAATAGTTTGCTCATGTTAGAAAATACATTAACCTACATTAACTAATGGATCATTATTTTAAAGAGTTAACAAAACCTTTTTTTAAAAAAGTAATGAAATGTAAAATAAAAAAATAACTAAGCAAGGCAAAAACCTAATGATAATATTTGATAAAAGTAAATGCCATGTTTAGTGTTTCAACAGTGCAAAGGAACTTTGAAAAACACGGAAAAAACTTCCAAAGAAACGCTTCCACTGTGTAATCTGAGTTTAATCCATGTCTGTATATTTCTCCTAGTTCTGATGATTTTGCTTTGCCCTTCTAGTCTCTCTCTCTCTCTCTCTTTTTCCTCTCCCTCGCTTCAGTGAGCTCCAGACGAGGGGAGGGCTGAGGGGCGTTTGGAAGCCCGGGCTGAGCTATCTTACTGGGCTGTAATCCTGGCCAAATACCCCTACCTCTTCTTTCTCTCTGGAGGGGTTTCTTTTGTCTTGAGGGGAGTGAATGGGTCTATAGAGGCCGGCAGGAAACCAAGGATGTGTGTATGTGTGTGTCTCTGTCTGCGAGAGATTTCTGCCAGTCGTTTGTAACAACAGAAGAGATATTTAGGGGTGATGTCAGTGGCATTAATAAAACTAAACAACTATCATATGGTTCCGTGCACAGACTTGGTGAGCGATGACAAATAGCACTTTGTCATCTTGAAACAACCCTCAGTCATACACACACACACACCCTTAACGTATCTGCCCACACACCCTCTCTGAATATGAATGCGTGAGGGTTATGTATCTGTACCTGTACAAGTGCATATATCTTTTTTATTGTGTAAGCGAACCATCTGTTGTTCATCCTGCATCCGTCCTCGAACGTACCCTCATGTCTCTCTTTCTCGGGCCGTGTGCTTCAGTAGTCTGACAGCGGAGGGGTGCTGTACTGGAATGTGGGCTGTGTGTATTGTTTGTAAAAATAAACCATCTGGACAAAGATATTCACTGAGAATTTATATTAAACAGCTGAGAAAGCACAGCTTCTGAACGTGGTGGGGACGGGTTGTGATGCAACAGACCACACCATGAGATTCAGACAGTCCGATTCACATTACGACTTCCGATTCATATATGTGACATATATGCCAAATTGAATGTCATCCGTCATGTTTTTTACATATACAAAACAATCCATTTAAAGTTTAATCTGTACATTTGTAAAATGGTGGTGATGTCACTGTACTGTACTTCTGTTGGTTGAGGTTAGTTGTGTCGTGCCAATCGCACACTGATGACCTAACACAAGAAGAAACCTTCCCACACACACACACACACACACACACACACACACACACACGCTCATCAACATGGTGGCTCGCAGGCAAACTAAATAGCTACAGATGTGATTGGTCTGCATGCAGCGGCCATCTGGCCAAGTCAAATATTGCCTCTGCAGATTCTCACCCTTCTCTTGCTCTCTTACTCTCTCGATACCTATCTGTCTCTCTCTGATGTATATTTGTCTTTGGCACTGCTTCATTGTCCATACTCACACAGAGGTGTCTGTCAATTTCGAAGCCACCCGAAAACACAAGGCGGAGTGTTGAAGAGGTGATTGGATCATGTTCTGGATGTTGTCACTTCCTGTCTCTAAAAGTGTCTCTCGGACAGGCCTGCTATTAACATCTACTTTAGCTGCTCTGTGTGAAATTTGCCACTGTGTTAAATGAATGCTTACTGACCTGTCAATTAACAACTACACAAAAACAAAAACAACAACAACAACAACAACAACAACAACAACATAACCAATCAAATCATCCAACCAATTGTTTTATTGAATTAAGATAAAATGTTAAAACCTACTTTACACAAGTACTGTACATTTATGTACATCTCAAATAGCACATCAACAAACATTGATGTTTCATCCGTCTTTCGAATGAGATGTTAAACCGAGGTCCTGACACTCTGTGGTCATTAAAAATCCATGGATTGGTAAAGAGCAAACCCTATTCTCGTAAAGAGCAGGGGTGTAACCCAATCGGCCCTTACCCATTATGACCTCCCAATCATCCTCATCTACTGAATTGGCTCTATTACTGTCTCTGCACTCCCCCAATAGCTGGTGTGTGGTGAACGCACTGGGGCCGTTGTCCTGTGGCTGCCGTCACATCATTCAAGTGGATGATGTACACTGGGGGTCGGTGGGATGGAGAAACCAATAAGCAAAGTAAGCGGCGACTTAGGACCCTTGGGAAATCTTAAATTTTAGTTAGCACTGTGGCCTCACAGCAAGAAGGTCGCTGGTTCGAGTCCTGGCTGGGCCAGTTGGCGTTTCTGTGTGGAGTTTGCATGTTCTCTCCGTGTTGGCGTGGGTTTCCTCCGGGTGCTCCGGTTTCCCCCACAGTCCAAAGACGTGGTATAGATGAATTGATGAGCTAAAGGGGCCATAGTGTATGACTGTGTGTGTGAATGGGTGTTTCCCAGTACTTGGTTGTGGCTAGAAGGGCATCCGCTGCGTGAAACACTTGCTGGAATAGTTAGTGGTTCATTCCACGGTGGCGACCCCTGATAAATAAGGGATTAAGTCAAAGGAAAATGAATAAATGAATGAATGAATATTTTTAGTTATGAATTCAGTTTGAGCAAAAAAAAATATTATTTAAAATGTCATGATTGCATTAAGATAAAAATGGAGAAAACAAGACTGAGTGATATAAGAGAAAGGCAGCTAAATAAATAAATACAAATATGAAGGGTTCATATTACTGGAGGACTACCAGGTCCCAATTATCAGCTAAAAGCAACATAATCTAACAGCAATTCTTTTTGATTCAAAACTTTTTGATTTGGTGTCTAATTAATATGATCTCATTCGTACAATTTAGCATGTTTTGCTTATGCCCCAATGGTTGCTGGGTTTAGGGGTGGGGTTTGATGCCACACCTCCTTTTTACAATTGTCCATTTTCATTTGACTGAACTCGTACGAATTAGCCACTAAACTGACAAAACGACAAATAGTTACGTTTCCTCGTGAGATCAGGCCGGCTAAAAGCCACCCTCTGCAATGTGAGAGTTGTGATGTTCCTTAACAGTATACCAGTGGTCAGGCATTTCAAACCAGAATTTATTCTCGATCGGAGTATGCAAAGAACTTTACTTTGAGATATTAACAATGTACAAATACAGTCTGCACAGACTCATGTTAATCAAAGATCCTCCCCTTGAGAACACAAGTGGTTTTGAGAGCCATTACTACCATGGAGTAAACATGGTTTAAAAGCTGTTTGAAGGCTGCGTGAAGTAAACACAGCAATGCTAACAATGTAAACAATGCACATTTTCTCAGTACACTGTTAGTTCGTTTTATCCCTGTTTCTTAGGATAATTACAACAAATATATAAATGAGGCCAGAAGAAGAAGAAAAATGGTCTTCTGAACAATGTAAGACAAATGCAAATTTCAATATAGCTGGAGTAGTAATAAATTCTAGCATCACTGTTATAAAAAACTGAATCATGATTATAAATGACAAAAAATAATTAAAATAATTTATTAAAGTAGATGTTTTATTCAAATAATACATATTTTTGTTACTTTTCACTTTTATTTATTCATTTATTTGTATTAATTTAAATATTTTTAATATAAAAAAGAGATACTTCTCATATATATCTATAAAGAGAGAAGTATTTACAAATATGCCTGAATTCTGCAATCCTAATGAAGCGCATTACGTCATGGAAGAGCAACCCTCTCCTGTAATTATCCAGACACACACACACACACACATAACCATATACACATGTATACACACTGAGCCTGGGGGTGAGGTGCAGCTTGGGAAATGGGGTAGGGCATGTGATTGTGAACAGCCTCTTGTTGTTCCGCCCGGATGTGTTGCATTGACAATTCCACCATTCCAGTTTTTTTTCCAATTCAATCAGCATCTCGAATGCATAAACCTATAGAATTATGCCTGATTTAATCTAAGACTATGACTGAGCTAAGCTGAGCTGTCATTGAGTAGCGAGATGTCTTGTTATTATGCAGGATGTAGACAGATTGAGTCTGCGATGTTCTGAGCTGATCGGATCACAGGGGCCAATAATAGCAGTGGAATAACTCCGGTGACGCTCTTGAGAATGCACTTTTAATTGGTTAATAAATTCTGCCAATTATGGGACGGAATTCTCTGGGGTTGCAGAAGTCACCTCTGATAATCCGCTCACAGAGACATCAAACGATGCCATGTCACAAGGACTAGACAATCACATGACAGAGGAAGAGAAATGAAGGTCTATCCACTCGGGTAATGTAAGTATGCTTGCGTGATTCGGAGTTAACCAGCGTTTGAAGCGGGATTCGGTCTGTTCATATTTTAAAACATATGCGCGTGTGAGTCTCGGGGAATACGGGATCATGTGAATTGTACACAGCCGCTCAATTGGATTAGCAGATTAGCCCATCTCACCTTTGCCCCCAACATGTTCTCAAACGCTTGCCTGAGTAACATTTGCATCCACACACTCACAGACTCAAACTTTAATAACACTCACACACTCACAAATGTAATCATAGTTCCTTGACATGCCCTTTACCTGCAATAAAGAGAGAGGCTCTCTGACTTATCCGGCGTGCGGTCGAGACAGGTTTAAATTGGATCAGCGTAAGTGGAAAGGAAGAGCTTAACCATAATGAATAACAATGTCTGATACACAGCGCGTATGGTGTGGAAAACAGCTAAATAAATGGATCCAGATTTACAAATTTACAATGTAAGTGGCCTACGGTGCCTGCTGGGTTGTTTGAAATAAACGTGGCTAGAATTTAGCGAATTACAAATGAATAAAGTACTGTAATCATAATCATTGAAGATCTGGAAGGATAATGCAAAGATTGAATGTTCAGTTCCAAGATGGGATGACCTAGGAGCAGGACGATTTCAGAGATCCCAATCCTGCTTTATCCCCATTGTGTCCTGAAGTCAAATACCTGACCCGAGGCTTCTTCCAGGGGTTCGACTCATCAGGTCAGATGAAAAGCATCTGGAAAGTAACAAGTTTTTTTATGCATGAAAGCGTGTTACCGGATATGTTACGGGAATGCACTTTTGGATTTAGTAATACTTCACATATTTTCCTATGATGGATGATGAAGTCATTAAATCACAAATGACTCACATGGTAAGCAAACAAGTATTAAAGGAGTGGGTGTTGAGAGTGTTGATCAGTACAAGTATTTGGGTACTGTTTTAGATAATAAATTGTCCTGTTTTGTTAATAGTCACATTTTGTGTGAGAAGGGGCAGCAAAGATTGTGCTGCTTATAGAAATTAAGATAATTTAATATAGACAAATCACTCAGGTGCCTGTTTTACAGTTCATACATTCACTCACTGTTATCTTTTTCTTTGCTTTGTTAGTCCAATTCTCTGAAATGTAAGAGTGGTTTGGACCAAATTGTGAACCTAGGAGGACAAATAACAGGAAGAAAACAGATGTCTATGGCTCAGTTATACCATAGAAAAGTTTTGAGTAAAGCAGGGTATTCGGTCAGATGATTCCCATCCTATGCACCATGAGTTTTATCTTCTCCCTTCTGGTATTCGATACAGAACTCCTATTAGTAGAACAAATCGGTTCAAACTTTCATGTATCCCCTCAGCTGTAAAGTTTTTGCATTTAGGGTAGATTTGTATAATACAATGTGTTTTTGTGTATTATGTGTGACACGCTTGTATGCTGCAACCAAACTGCCTTCTGGAAATGAATAAAGACTGACTGACATAGGGGAAATTTCTGCTCATTGAATCTCAGCCCTGGTTAGACCTGGTGTTAAAATGCATTTCTGTTATTGTTGAGTAGATACATTTTGAGCTTGTCTACTTTCAACCACAATCAAACGTAGATTGTCAAATGTGGATAAAATTCCATTAAAATGAGCTATGTTTCCAACCAACGATGTGAATTAGATTTATGTGTAAAGCTGGAATATCACATATAAAATTAACAAATAAATCATTGTTTCCATCCAAATAGAACAAAGAGAATAAAGTCACTTCATGATGAACTAGTTTTCCCAGTGATTCATTCCGCTGTGGCAACCCCAGATTAATAAA
Source organism: Danio albolineatus (assembly GCA_903798035.1). Classification (NCBI taxonomy): domain Eukaryota; kingdom Metazoa; phylum Chordata; class Actinopteri; order Cypriniformes; family Danionidae; genus Danio; species Danio albolineatus. The sequence continues at coordinate 4,889,090 of CAIGQQ010039163.1, forward strand.
GGGACTAAGCCGACAAGAAAATGAATGAATGAAAGATAAACAAGTGCCAAATATCAAAAGGATGAATGGAATTTGCTTCAGTAGGAGAAGTCACTTCCGACAAGCACCTCAGAAGATGAAGACAAAATGCAATAAACGCCATCATTACATGGCCTTTGGACGTTCAAGCCCACTCTTTGGGAGCACAGATGGTCAAGACAGTTCTGGAGGTAATAATAGCCTATCAAACCACTTTAATGACAGACTTGGGAATTTTAGAATGGCCAAAACAACATTTCAGATGTGTTGCAATTTGGTCAGTCTGCTGGTTTGTCCGTTAATTTTGTCCTATTTGTTATCACATATTCTGTTATCACAAAATGACCGTTTTTTAATATATTTGGTAAATGTGTTTCCATCATAGTTTATGCATTTTTTTCTAATTGAATCCTACTAAGTTTTGTGTACATTTTCAAAATGTATAAACATCTTTGTGTTTCCATTGGGCATTTTTTATGCAGTATTTGTGCATAAAATAGGTGGATGGAAATATAGCTAGTGTAAACCCATGATGTTCAGCTGAATTTTGCAGCTATCAGAGTAAAACTGCTCTTTTTTATTAATTATCTTTTTCCACTGCTTCCACAGTCTCAGAGCTCTGTATAGGACGGTTTTCTTCTTTCCGTTTCCTTTATGTTCTATTTTCCACATGCCACACTTGCTTATCCACCCTCTTTTCACCTGCTTTCTGCTTTGCCCACTATTTCTTTTAATGGAAGTACACTCTAAGTACACATATGTAAAATAAAGTGCAACCAAAACATCCATTCAAGAACAGGCTGTCCTTGACAGATGACAGTTTCACTACCAAACTTTTCTCCAGATTCAGACCATGAAGACTGGATGTTCTCTCTGATGGTGCACATGTGGCTGGGATGCAAAGAAAATATCTTGCTATGATTTTCAGGGCAGAGAACAGCATGGGAATTGTGTGAATGTGAACAAATCCAGAATGTTTTGTTCACTTCAAGAACATGCGATGATCAAGCGCTGATACACTGAAGGGGTGGTCAGATATTTTCAGATCTCTATCACCTTTAATGCAGAAATATAATTCTCCACCAATGTGATTGGTCGTGCAGCCCTCTCCAGTCAAAAATAAATCTTGAAAGATTTCTTTACACTATTAGATGGAGAGATCAAGCCCAAATTATAGACCCCCATCCAAAAGAATTTAACAAGTGCACAAATAAGACAAATTAAACAACCACCAGGTGTAAATAAGAATGTGTCTCCTCATCTACATGTGATTTGACCAGCCGAAAGCATCTTGATACCATGTGTAAACACAGCCTACATCACAGCAGAGAAGCTTGTGTTCCCTGAAACTCACAGTCATGACGTGTGAACGAGAACACACACATACTGCCGTAATGTGTGTGCACATTTTCTCCAGTTCACCGGATCAAGGCTTTTTACTTGTTTTCACTCACACCTCTGTATGCCTCAAAGTGACCCTAACAACAAGCGCACATTACGCACACGCATCTTTTTCTTACTGTTAGCCCAGCACATGTCTCATGTGAGCGTGTTGGCCAGTGGCGCTCTCGTACAGGAGCTGAAGACATGCTGCTTCTATTGGCAAAAAAAGCCTTTGAACCAAATGACTTCCTGTAAATACCATGGCTGTAATTAAGTGCGAGCAAACAGAGAGCAGGTCCCGCAATTTGTAGCGCAGCAAATCATATTTCCGCGGCGGAGATAAAGACATAACCAATGATTTAATACCAGGAATGTCATAATTATTTTTCTCGTCTTTTCTGCGCTGCGTAGGGATCGGGTTGCTGTTAATGGGCGTTGGGCTGAAAGCTCTAATTAGGTTTTGTTGTCGACTGTCACTGACGGAGAAAGAAAAGAAAAGGTGGCAGAGTAAATAAAGTTCCCAGCGCAGAGGCCAAGGCTGTAATTTGAGCTCAGGCTCCTGTACAAGGGTTAGTACGAATCACAAACCTCCTCTCGGCAAACACAGAGCGAGTAATTGTGAGGTGTCGACCCACACCTTGTGTTACTGGGAGAGCGTGTGCGTCTGTGTGTGTTTTTTTGGGGAGGTTGTGAGATCGGGGGTGTATGATTAGTGGGGTATCCTCTCTGTATGACAGCGAAGGAGTGTGAGAAAACACACACGCATATACACAGATTACAATGTGAGCTGATTTAATGGGAGATGTTCCAATGAGAATAGTAGATAATTTACTAGCTCATATTTAGAAAGGGGGGGGTGATCTCGGCAGACGGTGGAGTGGGAACATCAAAGCTCATTATGGTACATCTGAACACACACACACACACACAGGTGCAGGGGTACAAGAGACAGAATACAAAAACACATAAGATAACGTTGAATTTAATTCCCAAATGCGAATGGTAATTTACAATTATTCGGTTGAAATATCGACAAAAACAGTGACTTATAATGGAATTGCGGGCGGCTCATAGCAAGAAGGTTGCTGGTTCGAGCATTGGCTGAGAGTTTGCATGTTCTCCCCGTGTTCGTGTGGGTTTCCTCCAGGTGCTTCAGTTTGTCCCACAGTCCAAAAGACATGTGCTATAGGTGAATTGAGCAAGCCAAAAATTGAATAATGGCTGTAGTGTATATGTGTGAATGCGAGAGTGTATGGGTGTTTCCCAGTACTGGGTTGCAGCTGGAAGGGCATCTGCTGTGTACAACATATGCTGGATAAGTTGGCGGCTCATTCCGCTGTGGCGAGCCCTAATAAATAAAGGGACTAAGCCGAAGGACAATGAATGAATAATTGAATTGTTGTTGTGGTAAGTGTGAATCAGCTAACTCCAACTAAACCAGGCAAAGAGTGTTTGCTGGTCTTTGCTTTGGTTTATGATTTTACAAACGTCAATTTACTCACCATTTACTCATCTTCAAGTGGTTCTAAACAAAAAATAAGTTATTGTAACCATTAACTTCCAAAGTTTCCAACATTTTTCAAAATAACTTCTCATTTTTTCAACAGAAAAAGGAAACTCAATCAGGTTCGTGACAAGTGAAGGTTTAGTAAACGATGGCAGAACTTTGACACATGACTATGACCAGCCTGGATTACCAGCTAAAATCTGTACTCTATCTCACATAGCTTATAGGTGTTTTTATTCCATGTTTGATTGATACAACCTCATGAATTTGAGCTCACTTGTGCAACTCTTTTTTTGATTTGGGCTAAATTTGAGTTTTTCTCATATGTTATTTGACAAGCAGTTAATTCGGAGAGGTAGGAACCGAGAGGCAATTACCCAGCAATTTGATGGTTGTATGAATTTTTCACATTAGAAATTCATTACTCACAAAATAATCAGTGATTCTTTCAACACTGCATCTGACACAACAAATCTCCATCTGTAAACTGACATCTCGTTCTATTCATCACCTATTGACACAACGACAAATGATTTACAATGTGTGCTTTGTCACTTTCAGTGTAAATAGCCTCTAGCTGTTGGAATGTGTGCCACAATGGTCACGTCTGGTGTGGACACACTGTTAAAACGTTTGACAGCCTGTTGCTCCAAAAAATACTGTTTGTTTGTTCAATCAATCATTGAATCAATCAATGAATCAATGAATCAATCAATGAATCAATTAATCAATGAATGAATGAATGAATGAATCAATCAATCAATCAATCAAATCAATCAAAAGTTTAAAGAGTAATTTGTTCTGTGGTGAAGATAGTAAATTATCATCATTATTCTGACGACATATAGTCGTCAGTCTCACAATATCCTTCAGAAATCAAGCTAAGATGCCGATTTGCTAAATTTGGAGCAGCAATGTAGATGTAATGGTGTAATGATAGAAATTGTAACAAAGAGGAGATGTTAGTGTCTTTCAGTAATGCAAGCAAAGCGTAGGGTTGCTAAGATCCATCTGTTATGTCCATTAGAGATGGCCCGTGTGATATCTTTATTCAGGCCCCAGTGAGAGCGGTTGAGTGTTGCGAGCGAGAGAGGCAGAGGTAATCCAGAGGTACAGTATTAGATGTGCTCAGTGTGTCCGGGTTTCCCCAGGTGTGCAGAAGGAGAAGGAGCTGGCCTGCGTCCAGTAAGAAGCACTCCACACTCATTAGGGAAAGAGGAGAAACATCCTGCCCCCTGGCACCTAGCAACAGACACACGGCAACACAAAACCCTGTGTGTCCCAACTGCTCAAGGCAAGCTCTTGAACAAACCTCAGCCATTCGCCACAACAAAACTACTGCATGCAAACATACTGACATAAGTAGACTGAGGCGTTTTGACACCAGTGCAATCAAGTTAAGCATACTGATATGGCATATCTCCATTTATTTATAACTCTTTCCTCTAAGAAGACAAAGTTACATTAATTTACTATAGTAATGACGTTAATGTAGGCTTAATTGCAAGTAATCAACTCTTAAACAAACCCTAATTCCAAATAATAACCTTATAGATGAAGTTAATACTTATCTGTATAAAATATAAAGATTAATACATTTATTATTGCAATCTACACTGTATAAATTGTTAATTAATAGTTTCCATATTTTGTGATTCACAAGTGTTTCCTGACATTTATGTTCTAAATTGCATTATAGGACCTTGATCTCTGCTCTGTCGACTTTTGATGTTGAAAATCAACTATGTGACTTTTGTTGACATTTTAGAAGTTTGAAATAATATAATGTTTAAGAAATAATATCTAGAGATAACAGAAAATCTATTGGCAGTTTATTAAGGTTTTGGTAGCGTGATATCCAACATCAACCCAGACAATATAACACTTTAAACTATAAAAGATGTTAATAAAAGTCACTTTCTAGAACTTTTCAAAGTTAAAAGTTGTTAGGAGTAACAATGTCACATAATGCAACTCAAAAGCATAAATAAATGGTGGTTGGGGGGGGGGGGGGGGGTTCTTAGGTCAAGCAAAGCAATATAGTATGTTCAAAGGAACTGAACATCATTTACATTTTCTTACCTGTAATTATGTAAAGTACCTGTCTGGTTTGAGATTAACCAGCTCTGAAAACCAGCCTAAGTTTGTGTCTTGACAAAGCTATGTCAACTAGTTATTTGATCAAAACTGTATGTGATTATATGATGAGGATTTTGCCAAATCACAGCAAAGAGCAAAAAGTTCACACAAAGCCGAAGAGCTGGAGATAAACACGAGTGAACCATGCACTTTATTCATGGGGCGAAATTAAAGTTTTTATGTTTTCTCTTACAATTTATGTGTAAAGGTAAGTTGATTAAAAAAGGACGTTACTCATTTGATATTATTTAGACATTTTAATCATCTGTTTTTTAAATATCATTACTGGGTTTATTATTGATATGTAAAATGTATTCATTACTCATTCATTCATTTATTCATATTTATTCATGACTGATTTTAAATATTTTAAATATTTTAAACATTAAATAATTAAGAAAAAAATAGTAAAATGTAAGTAAACATTTAACAAACATCAACATTAAAATAATGCAAATAGTTTGAGAAAGCTCATTACTTAAAATAAACTCAAGAGATGTACACACTGAATTACTAAATTGCGTTTTTTTTATTAAAAACTGTTTTTACGGGTCATCTTGGTGACACAGCGGGTAGCACAATCACCTGACAGCAATAAGGTCGCTGGTTCGAGCTTCGGCTTGGTCAGTTGGCATTTCTGTGTGGAGTTTGCATGTTCTCCCTGTGTTCGCGTGAGTTTCTTCCAGAGTTTCTTCTACATGCAGAATAGGTCAATAGGGTAAACTAAATCGGCTGTAGTGAATGTGTGTGAATGAGTGTGTATGGATATTTCCCAGTGATGGGTTGCAGCTGGAAGGGCATCCGCTGTGTAAAACATCGGTTTATTCCACTGGCGACTTCAGATTAATAAAGGTACTAAGTCTGAGAATGGGTTTGGCATGCATACAGTATTACACATTTCTATATAGGAACTTCAAGTAAAGAAATTTCCATGTGAGCCAACATTTTGCCAAGTTGTTTAAATATAATAAAGGACATTGCAAAGTACAAATTATTCTTTTAATGTTTGTTGCTTTGTTGATGTGCATTTGTGCGCATGTTTGTTCGGTTTTGCTCTCTCTCCCTCTCTCACTGGGATGTCAACTCTGTGATACATGATGACCAGAGCAAACAGGAAGGATGTAAAGCAGCTCTCAGCGTCCCACACAAAAGAACCTCAACTTAATGAAGCCTGCAGCAGCCGCTCACAGGATCAAAGTGAGAGAGAGAGAGAAAGAGAGAGAGAGAGAGAGAGTGAGGGAGAGAGAGGGAGAGAGAGAGAGAGAGAGAGAGGAAATAGGAATGTGAGAGGGTTAATTACTTTGAAAGACTCAGGCCACACAGTGGACCCATCACCTGAAGAAAGACAGAGAATAAGTACGTGTGCGTATATGTGTGTGTGTGCGCGCGCATAAGAGGAAAGAATGTTTTTCAGAGAGAAGCTGCAGAAATGTAATTGAATACTCAAGTAAATGAAAGAGAATGAAGAATGAATTTTAGGGTGAATGAGGGCAGAGAAAGCAGAAATAGAGAGAAAGAAAGAAAAAATTTAGAGAGAGCGAGAGAGCTGAACAGAATAATAGAGTCACTTTCATCATTCCTGGTTCATGTGAGATTGCCGCCAAAATATCTGTATGTTTACATGCTAACATCAGTGCTATTAGCCACACTTCGTCATTCACTTTTTTTTGACAGAAAATATCTTGCTACATCCAATTAATCAGATTATCATTGCAGTCATTTGTTTTAGCATGAAGCAATCTTTAATTATTTTCTCACCAACGTCATGGCATTTTTTTTTTTGTCATTGCAAGAGAGTGAGCTAATAAAGACTTTGATTTTCTACCTGATTTAACTATGGGTGTCATGGTGGCTCAGTGGTTAGCACTGTTGACTCACAGCAAGAAGGTCACTGGTTCAAGTCCCAGTTGGCATTTCTGTGTGGAGTTTGCATGCTTCCCCGTGTTCACGTAGGTTTTCTCCGGGTGCTCCAGTTTCCATCACAGTCCAAAGACACATGCTACAGGTGAATTGGATAACTAAATTGGCTGTAGTGTATGAGTGTGTTTGTGTGTGAATGTGAGAGTGTATGGGTGCTTCCTTGTACTGGGTTGCGGCTTGAACGGCATATGCAGTGTAAAACATATGCTAGAATAGTTGGCGGTTCATTCCACGGTGGCAACATATGATAAATAAGGGACTAAGCTGAAGGAAAGAAATTTGATTTAGCTTTTTTTATGGAGCTAATTGATATATATGATTCTGTTATCGACAGTTACAGAGAACACATGCATGAACCATGACTGGGATTTTTTTAGTTTTGTTTTTATTTATTTTCCCAACCATCCAATCAAAAAATCCAACAATCAAAAAGGCAAAACGAGCCATTAAATTACAGTTACTCAGTCACTTAATATAATGTATGCATTATATATTTCTTTATTGGCTACAAATAAAATAGAAATAGAATGTAAAACAGGGCGCCACGGTGGCCTAGTGGGTAGTACGTTCGCCTCACAGCAAAAAGGTCGCTGGTTCGATCCCCGGCTGGGCCAGTTGGCATTTCTGTGTGGAGTTTGCATGTTCTCCCCGCTGTTGCGTGGGTTTCCTCCAGGTGCTCCGGTTTCCCCACAGTCCAAAGACATGCGGTACAGGTGAATTGGGTAAGCTAAATTGTCCGTAGTGTATGTGTGTGAATGAGTGTGTATGGATGTGTTTCCCAGAGATGGGTTGTGGCTGGAAGGGCATCCGCTGCGTAAAACAAATGCTGGATAAGTTGGCAGTTCATTCCGCTGTGGCGACCCCGGATTAATAAAGGGACTAAGCCGAAAAAAGAAAATGAATGAATGAATGAAGAATGTAAAACAGCAAAGCAACTTTAGCATAAACACTTAAAGGGTTATAGTTCACACCAAAATAAAACAGTCTGTCAATTTCTCATGTTATTCCAAAACATTAGGACATATTTGGAGTACAGATTAAAATATTTGTAATATAATCTGAGAGATTTCAGCACCTGTACTGACAGCTTAAATGTAGTTTAAACATAAATAAAGTTGTCAGTGTGACTCCAGCTCTTTTAATCTAATTTTACCAGGCAATGGGATGGCTTTTTATGCATGAAAAACAACAAATATTTAACAATTTCCAATTCACAGTCATGCTAGCACCACAATGTTTATTTTGTAAGAGAAGACATTCTGATGATACAACCTGTCCTGCAAATGCTGCATCGTGATGCACTTTAGAACAAATATCAACTGATGAGTAAAGAATTGTTGAATAAAGTCTTTATATACGTTTTGCTTAAAAACCTTACATGTCACCACACAAAGCTGAAGCACTAGAATCATATGCACTATTTAATTGATGTTTTCACTATCTTTCTGGGCCTTTTTGAAACAACATGAAGGTGTGAAAAAATATCAGTCAAAATGATCAGTCCTTCTGTGATTTGTTTTCTTTCTTTTTCAAATATTATATAAGTGCTGTTTAACAGACCAGACATTTTCACAGCATTTCCTATAATATATATTTCTTACTTCTGTCATGTTTATTTCAGTTGATTTGGTATAAAAGCAGTTTTTATTTATTTATTTTTGTACCATTCATTTTAAGGACAATATGATTAGTCAATCTAAGACCTTTTTTCGATTGTCTACAAAACAAACCACCATTATCCAATAATTTACCTAATTATAACTTACCTAGTTAATATAATAACCAAGTTAACCTTTAATTTGCACTTTAAGCTGAATACCAGAATCTTGCAAAATAATAAGGAAAATATAAATCATCATGGAAAAGACAAATGACATGAACATTCATTCATTCATTCATTCATCCAGGACTGTGGTCTCAAGTAACTTCAGGGCACTTGAGGTACTTAGAATGGAATGTTTAGTCCAAACAGTGTTACCATTAAAGACAATTAGACCACACACTTAAATGTTTGTGTTCAGAAATCTCATAAACCACCTCATGAAAAATCTAAAACATATACCACAACTTAAATAAATAAACAAATAAATAAATAAATAAATAAATAAACAAACAAATAAATAAATAAATAAATATTTGATGTATTTTGGGAGACAAAAATAGACTGCTTGTCATGAACATGCATGCTAGGGTTTAAGTTCTTGTATTGTATATCTGTCCAGGTATACAATGTGGAATCGAATATTTGAAGGATTAAAAATGCTTCTATCTAAGCTCTATCTGTCAGAGCAAGGGGACAATGGCAAGGTCTAATGTAGTAGTAAAGGTGTAATAAAGGTAAGAGCACAGGATATACTTTTTTTACACTTTTTTTAAAAACACTTTTTTAGCAACAGTTCCATTTGTTAATATTAGTTAACTAAGTTAGTGAGGAAATAATAAAACATTTACATTATAAGTTAAAGTTAAGTTAATTTCCAAATACATATTTGGTCACACTTTATTTTGATAGTCCGTTTGTTGAATTTATGTTACATTGCAACTAATTCTCAATAGATTATAAGTAGACTGTTAGGTTGGGGTTGGGGTTAGTAAGTTGACATGTACTTGCAAAGTTTCTTATATACAGTTAAATGTCAGTTGAATGTCAGTATCAACAGATATTAAGTAGACAGTCTACTAATACTCAAGTGGACCATCAAAATAAAGTGTTACCATATATTTTAATTAAAAATGTTAACATTGCCTTATGGACATGAGCTAGAATTAACCTTTTTAAAATGTAAACAATATATTACATTTTGAAGCTTTAATGTTTCATAAGCTGTAAACACTACATGATTTAGGATCTCTCTACACTTGGTGCTATTATAATCCTTCACAGCCATCAGTATCGAATTCAACATGGCATCTAATCTGACTGAGGCACAAGCAGCTTTTGGGTTTTAAACATAAAAAAATAAAAGTGTGACATTCTATTAGAATTACAAGCGAATCATTAGTATCAACAACACAAGATTTCCCTTTCACAGCTCTTTATATTGTGTTTGTATTTTTTCCACATCAAGAAAGGTGGAGTTTCATAAATGCATGGGATGATAACCGTTTTCAAGGTATACCACAGTTTGGAAAAGTAAAGGTTTTAAAACCGCCACAAGAGTATCTCCAGCAGAAAAGATCTCCAAAGATGCCATTTTAAATTGTAAAGACATCTGTGTTTTTGAAACAAATGAAGACAGCAGAAGTCAATGATTCATTTGAATTATTTATTTGACACGTTTACTGCTCCAAAATATTTTAATGTTTCTCAAAATAAAATATATGGTGTTCAAAGGGGGAAAAATTCTTGTTTTTTTCCCCCAGACATTTAAAAGAATATATTTTAGAGCAGTAATCACAATACGTGATTTGTTTATCCAAGGTTATCATACCATCAGAATCTTATGCTGGCCCATGTCTAGTCTCAGAGCCACACCCATCTATTACATCACCCACAAGGATGAGCTAAAGTAAACCTTTCTTTTTTGCTTTAGTAATCTGCTTTAAACTCTTGAAACAAAATCCTAATAAATTTATTCAAAATATTGTCCAATCATATTCACAGTCAAATGACTACTACCACATCATAATTAATTTTAAAGGTTCTTTAAAGTGCTTTGAAATATGATTTTTCTTTCGATGTTTGGTGTAACTGAAAATCTAAGACAAATAGAAGCCCCTTCCCTTTACAGAACACCCAATAGCACTTTTTGTGAGAGTGATTGAGATCAAGCACATCAAATGGAAAGTAAGGCTGCGTCCAGTACGCTAAAAACAGTATGCGAGCCAAGTAGTATGTCCAAATTCATAGAATTCGAAAATCAGTATGCGAGAAGTACCCGGATGACCTACTACTTCCGGCGAGATTCTGAAGTGCGCATATTATGCACGCTGCGCTATCCCATGATGCCCCGCGAGAGAATTCATGAATAGGAGAAGCGACGCAACTGACGCTGGTAGGTCACGTGATCATTACAAAATGGCGCATGTAGTACGTCCGAATTCCATTCATACTGCTCACATTCATATTGTATAGAACACACTTTTCTAACAGCCGAGTAGTACATTTAAATTTAAATGCAGTACCTACTGAGTAGTAGGCCGTTTTGGACGCAGCCTAAATGCCAAGTGTAGAAGGGGGTGGAGCATGCACGATTCTATCGAGCATTTGATTGGTTAGAAGATATGATGAGAAACAGTGATGTCAAAAAAAAAATCAATGATCCATTTAGGTGGAAGTGACAAACTTCAAGCTTTTAATGTTTATATCTTCTAAATGCAAATGTTGTTACTGTTTTGGAGCACACTAGCTTATAGATTTCCTAAACTGATTTTTTAAAAAAACTTTATTTTAATTCCATGGGAGCTTTAACTACACATAAGCATTACACAAATAACTTCAAACCACAACATTATGAAGTTTTATTTTCCGTCTTTCACACTTCTTTCTCTCCCAGTATGATATTAAGCAGAGTATTAATCTCTGTGCTGTGTTGGTACAGTGGCACAGCTGAGGGGCAGGCCAGAACTGACGGTATTGTTCTCTCTTTATTTATGTCCTGGCTGTACCAGGCAGATGAGGTAAGGCTTCTTTTTATGGTATTATTCTGTAGTGCTGATACATAGAGGCCTGCGTCAAACACACACACGCACACACACACACACACACACACACAAATACCTCTCTGTCTCTACAGCAGCAAACTCACTCATACTCCTCCTCCCATCGCTCTGGCCTCTCTTGCTCCGCTCAGCTCCCTCCCTCATCCCCCCATTTCTCCATCAATAGCACTTTTCCCCTCTTCTCCTCTGCGTCCTCTTTTAAACCAGTCCCAGCATTAGCATGTGAATCGCTTGTATATCTTCTTTTATATGATGCACTGACAACTGGCTTTTTAGAAAAGGAGGAGAAAAGAAGGAAGAAAAAAATATAGAAAGACTCAAAAACCTCCCCCTCTCCAGAAAAAAAGACGCAAGTAGAGAAAGAAAACATGTTATTGCTCTCTCAAGAACTCACTCACTCATTCACAGTCCCTCAAAGAGCCTAGCTAACTTACATAAACATAGGACGCTAATATTATTAGCAAATAATCACCGTTAACCTCTCACCTTGTAATTATATCATATTCCAGAATAAAAATCTCAGTATTATGCAATAAGCATATAAGGCTTACCTAAGGATTGACCTTAGGACTGAACAGAAACATACTATTTGATAGCATGGACCAAAGAGCTTTTGAATTTGTACATCTCGCTCCTTGTCACGTTTTGTTTTCCTCCTTTCCTTCTTTCACCCCAGCTTTTACAGTAAATCATGTTGTTAACATAAAACCTCAAACCCCCCATTGTGTGCATGTGTGCGCGCACAAACAAACACTGCTCCTTCTGTCATTTATTTTTTAAGTTGTCAGGCAAAGTCAGTGTCTTTGAAAGTCCGGCAGAGCAAATCCAAACAGACACACCAACCTTTTATCCACAGAGCAAAGGGTCAAACCCTGCTCTTCCTTCCTCTCAGACACACACACACACACCAGGATAAGGTTTCAAACTCACATCCCCATAATAATTCAAATTTGTAATATAACAAGGCGATGTTTCAAAAAGCAGATCAACTTCAAAGAGCCGGCATTGACAGATTGATAGCGGCACAGAAATGCATCGTCATAAACTATTGAGGTTCTGACCCATTAAACTCAGATCTTTTGCCCTACAAAAGGCACATTAAAGAAAACACACACACACACACACACACACACAAATGAGAGGAGACTGACTGTCCAAGCATAACAGCTGTTTACCTCCTCTCTCCCCCTCTCTCTCTCTCCGCCAGCTGACATCATGCTCTCACCTCTCCTCCCATCTTTTTCTTGGATGAGTTGTGTTATGACAAGTTTAATTGTGTGCTGTCTAACCCATAACATTTCTGTAAATATTGGTCATGCCAAGGCCGTCAGTAACAGGAAGTATGTGAGCTGCCTTCTCTTCGCGGTAGCACAATGCCAGTCTTTGTTCTGCGAGCGATCGCTATGAGTTATTTTGATACTGCTTCACTAGACATGCACACCGAGCTAATCTGCCTGCAGAGATTACACATTACACAGAGATTGGTGACATTTTTACTGATCTGAAGTGCTAAATATACTAGTTTGCTATACAATGTTGGCTAATGTGATTGAGCAAAGCAGAAAGGTTCAGTTTAGAATTGTAGCAACAAGTTGTTCTCCTCAACTAATTGGTTTTTATTGCTTTAAAACACCAAGACAACACTGTGGGTGTTCAAAAGTTTTTTGAGAGTGAGATATTTAATGATTTTGAAAGAAGTTTTTCTTTTAGGCTGCATTTATTTGATTCAAACACAGTACAAAATGTAACATTGTGCAATATTTTTACAATTTACAACAACAATTTTGCATTTGAATACATAGAAAATGTCTAATTAATGCCTGTAAAAATATAAAAAATTCCATGCAAAGCCAAATTTTCAGTATCGTTTCTTCAGTTCTTAGTGCCACATGATTTTTCAGAATTTATTCAGAGGTTTCTGATATTATGATAACCTAGGATAAAAATATCATGGTATGATGGTATTGTGATTACTGCTCTAAAATAAGTTCTTTTTAAATGTCTGGGTTAAAAAAAAAAAAAAAAAACTTTTTCCCCACTGAACACAATATATTTCATTTTAGGAAACATTTATCATATTTTGGAACAGTAAACATGTCAAGCTAAATGATATAAATAAATCATTGACTTCTGCTCTCTTCATTGGTTTCACAAACAGGTTTCTTCACAACATGTTTAAAAAAAAAAGCTTACATTTACCTTATGGTATAACAGAAGAATTTAGAGGTTTTAAAACCTTGATTTTTCCAAACCACGGTAAACCTTGAAAGCAGTTTTGTCCCGTCTAGTGTAAATTTTTTCAGGATTCTTTGATGAACAGAAAGTTCAAATGAGTGCTTTGTAACATCATTAATGTCTTTACTGTCATCTTAGATCTCCTGAAAAAATTTACACTAGACGGGACAAAACTGCTTTCAAGGTTTACCGTGGTTTGGA
>CAIGQQ010039163.1:4914344-4939955 GCA_903798035.1 Danio albolineatus
GGCTGCAATGAGACAATAGGCTCATTTAGCCCTGAAGAAACAGTGAGAACTTGTTTGTGAATGTGTGACCATGCTTATTAGGGCTTCATCAGGAGGAAGATAAATAAAATGAAATGAAATGAAATGAAATAAAATAAAAATCTTATAAACATTCATAGTGATGCACTAGTGGCACCTCCTGACATTATGCATGGGATTTATATGGAGCTCTATGACAAACCCTCCTGGCCAAATCTAATTCTGAAAATAGAATCCTAAACGTGGCATAAACTATTTAATGTACTTTTCAGCTTTCAAAATTCTCTAAGTAAAATTAAGAAGAACTTTACAATTAAATATAAATGCTAGCAAACTAACAATCCTCAATGCTGAGGACTAAAAGGTTAAAAGTGATTTGATTCTGAAACGCTGAAAGTAAATGAAATCATGTATTCATATTCTTATGATATTTCAAAGAGACATGACTTAATTCCTTCTGTGAATTAAAATACATTATGAGTAATGTATTAGTGTTTTTGGCTGCATACAAAAATAAAGATTCTTTATTGGCATTTATTGTTGCATGACAAACATCCACGGAACCCTTTCATTCCACAAAAAAAGTTCTTTACAGCGGAAAAAGTTCTCTGGATTATAAAATTATCTTCATGTTGACTAAAAGGTTATTTTTGGAACCCCAAATATAACTTTTTAATTCTACTGAATTGCTCAATTTGAATGTACAAAAATGATCTTATTCTAGTCTGTTTTCAAAGAAACACTGCATATATTTTGAAGTCACGCACAGATGAAAGCAGTGCACATTTAAGCACAACAAAACATTTCAAGTTTATTGTATATAACAATTAAATTTTATTGCATTAAAAAATTTGAGTTCAGCCGACTAAATGTTTTAATTAAAAACTGTTGAAATTTTATGGGTGGCAGGAGGAGGGGGGGTTCTCAGAGGATGACAGGCTGACAAAACATTGCTGATACAAGTTTAGTTATGGAGAAATAAAAAAATTAAAAATAAAAAACACTGCAGTGTTTGGGTGTTCTGTTTTTGTCTGATACAATCAGTATACTGAAACGAAGCTATGAAGCTTATTGGTCAGTTCTTGTCACGTGACTCACGGTAGGCTCATGGCATTCTGAAAAGTTAAGATGTTTTCAACCAGAACGCAAGCACGTCACTCCCTATATGACCGCCTCCATTGGATATAATGAACTTGCACACAGAAAAGACACAATACAGTATGTGAACGCCCCCCCCACCATCATTAATGATCTCCAGTAGTTGTTCTTTTTCTTGCACAGACATGCGGGTTCACCTGATTTGTTGACAAAGGGATTGTGGATCCATTCCTTGGTAGTTCAACGGCCCTTCACTGGGCTTCTTCGGGAAGAAACTTTCCAGAGACGTCTGTTTCTTACTCGTTTTGCTAGCTCAGGGGTTAAATTTTGGTGCTCAAGTGACCGAGACGTAACTGAGAGAATATGGTCATTTTTCAAAATTAAAGATTTTTCAAGATTAAAGTTTGTTCAGACTCAGATTATAATAAAACAGAAATAAATAATGATTTCTTGTGTGGCCAAATTGATCCACGGACCGGTACCAGTCTGCAGCCTGGGCGTTGGGGACCACTGCATCAAACTTAAAAAAAAAATAAAAAACTATCTTTTCTAGGGCACTGAGTTTGCATACGTTTTTTAAGTTCAATGAACCTGTAGGGGCTGGTAAACTATCCTTTTAAGTCACATTTATCTAAGTCATCATTCATCATGAGTGAGTGTGTCTCAAATTTTGTAATATCTGTTGTTAATTGCATATTTGGTGATTTGACAAGAGTGTGACAGAAGTATGAGTGTTTGACAGCGAAGGCGAGACTTCAAACAAAAGAACAGGAAACAAACTCAGTAAAAACAAGCCTAAACTTGGCCAAAAGCACAACAAGCTGAGAATCACGCATCTGAGGCAAACTAATCGAATAAATGGACAGACCTTCCAAATGTGAAATAATTCATCACGGTGATGAATGTTAATAGTGAGAAGTGACAGAGGTCTAAGTGAATACGCCTTTAGAAAATATTATTAAAATCCTCTTATACACACACAGACTCAGACTTTTCCCATAAGTCTAATGAGGGCAGTCACAGACGACCCCATTCTTATCCCACCCTAAATGAAGCTTTTTACTATAGTCTGAGGAGGGGGAAACGGTGTCATAGTCTAGACATCACACACACACACACACACTCACCCACACACACACACACACAGAAGATACCATTTTGGTGTCCAGACATTTGTGGAAACGCTCTTTGTGACTGATGAACTTTAACCATGTCAGTTTTTTTGGGGAGGTATGTATAAAAAAAAAAATAGAAAAACAAAGAGACCACAATTTATAAATAACCGTAACATAGTTCACACTAGGGCTGTGCAATTAATGGCAATTGCAAAGAAAATGAGATTTAAGCACATGCAATTTCTAAATCGCAAAGGCTGCAATTTTATCTATTAGTTAATTTAGAATTTTGTTCACGTTCTTGTGCGCATGCTTTTAATATGTTAACCAATCAGAGCTGACGCAGCACACCGGGCAATTGCAGCTAAGCTGAGCGGGAGAAAGATGTTAACCAATCAGAGCTCACTCAGCACACGTTGAGCTGGAGAAGCGAATAGGTGGTTTTGATTTACATTAGTTTTTATTTATTGTTATGACTGGAATTGAGGTTAGCTCATCTTTATTTTTTCATGTTGTCTGTTTTTAAGACAATTTATTACAGTTTTATTTATCAAGCAGTTAGTACTACTGCGTACAGTATGTGTTTAACTAGAGTCGAGGTTAGTTAATCTTCATTTATTTTATATGTTGTCTGTTTTAAAGACAATTTTACTACAGATTTATTTATTAAACTTAATACTATGTTATTTCATTGTGAAATTGTCTGTTATGCACTTCTTGTGCACTGAATACATTTAGAATGTGTGTATGTAGATTGTTTGAAAAAGCAAAAACAGTTGCCAAAATCGCAATTAAAATCGCAATCGCAATATTCGTATAGAAAAATTGCAATACGATTATTTTGTCCATATTGCACAGCCCTAGTTCACACTCAACATTTTGATAGGAAGAGTTACTTATAACGTTACTTATAGCTGGCTTCAGTTCTCAAACAATTAGATAATCTTACTATAATCTTATTTGTAGGTTATTGCTTTAACACTGGCAATATTTATCTAATTATCTTAATATCACACACCTAAGATTCAAGCTACCTAGGAAATTGGGTAACAAAAATATAATTGAAATCAAAATTGTAATCATTTTAGCATGTGACATTCACCTACCTACTTACCTATTTACCTACCTACCTCTCATCATGATTACTACTATTACATGTTCACAGAGTTTTCCGCTGTCTTGAATATCATCAGAGATACGTGTTCCTGATGAGATTTGCAAAAATCACTCCAAAAGCAAAGAGCAATGAACTAGAGGGTTCTGTCAGTTACAGACATCAGACATTCTAGAAGAAATGTAGACATCATTTTAATGCATATGGGATATAGACAATTTGAATGATTTGCTAGTAGCTTATTTTACTAATAAGATACTAATAGGCCTTAAATGCCCAAAACTATGCTAAAGAGATGGAATTGGTCATGTACACTATTAGAATCAAAAACTCCAAACAGGTTTTTTTTACAGTGATTTCAGAGAACGAGAACTTTTTAGAATCATCCATTAAAATAACAAATTTTCTCACATTTTTCCAGTATAAAGTACTTTTATTTAGTCTTGAAAAGTACTTTGGATGTTAGAGGTTCTTCATGGAACTAGCGATGCTAATAAATAACCTTTCAGAGTGTATGAAAACCATATTGATAAATGTGGTGTGCTCGTTTAAGAAACACTTGACGATGACGAGTGACACCGTGGCCTGTGAATAACAACAAACAAAACATTAAGCCCCTGACGCTCGGACACACACAACACACACATACACAAAAACACACACACAGAGTGACGTTCAGTGGTTGCCACCCCAGACACAATGGACCTGCTGTGTTGACAACTCAACTGCGAAAGAGCTTAACCTCCGCTCCTGAAGGTCAGCTCATTACCACTGCAACAGCCCACGTAAATGATAATGAGCCACATTATCACAACGATATGAAAATCACACACTCAGAGAAGTTCACTACTGTGTTCACACTCAGCTCAAATGCAAAGAAAATTGCATTTCAGTAGGAGACAGACATATCTGACAAGGTTTGCGATGTGTGGGAGAGCCTGGAGACGCTGCATGAGTTTCAGAGGAGCGAGATGTTTAGCTTTGTGTAATTGGCTTGAGGAGGAGGAGGGATGTCAGCAGGTGGAGGGCCATTGTTCTCTTTGATGGGATTATTTGCACTTCTCACCACTGGAAGCCAGGTAACATCAGGAGGAGAAGCTCATGCTTATAATATACAGATTTAGCTCTCTCTCTCTCTCTCTCTCTAGTTCTGTCTCTTGTAATTGCTCTTGCTCTGTAATTAGAGGAAAGGCTTGACGTCCCAACACACACTTGCTGAGTCCCCACTCAAATCGCTCAAGGAAAAAGTAAGTAACAGCACACAAAGAGCAATATCCCAATTTCATACTGTACTCACTCTTTGTTGTTATTAATATTTCCCCCTTTTGTTTTTTTTAACTCTGGTTCAGTTTTGTATTTATTTTGTATTGTACAATATACAGAATTAAATTAATGTTTAGTGGAGTTTAGTGGTGTTTAAATTACCTAGTTAGCTAGTTAACTAATTAGTGGAGGAGCGGGTTTTGATAAAAAGCAGCTGATTGTTGAAATAGGCATGAATAAACGAATGAATAAACAAATGAAATGTTATAATAACAACAAAAACAATAATAACGCTATGATTATAATGAGAAAATGAAAGAGAGATTGTTAATTAATAGTATAATAATAATATTCATTCATTCATTTTCCTTCAGCTTAGTCACTATTTCAGAGGTCATCAGAAGGGAATGAACCGTCAACTATTCCAGCAAATGTTTTACGCAGCAGATGCCCTTCTAGTCACAACCCAGTATTGGGAAACACCAATACACACTCATTCACACACGCACTCGTACACCACTACCAACTTAGTTTATACTATTCAACTATACAACGTCATTGGGGGAAACTGGAGCACCCGGAGGAAACCCATGTTAACACGAGGAGAACATGCAAACTCCACAAAGAAATGCCTCCTGGTCCAGCTAAGCCAGCACGCAGCCCATAATTATCATAATAATAATAATAATATTAATAATAATAATAATAATAATAGAGGGTGTCATGGTGGTGCAGTGGGTAGCACACTCACTTCACAACAAGAAGGTCACTGGTTCCCTCGGCTGGGTCAGTTGGCATTTCTGTGTGGAGTTCTGCATGTGGGTGCATGTTCTCCCTGCGATTGTGTGGGTTTCCTCCGGGTGCTCTGGTTTCTCCTCCAAGTCCAATGACATGTGGTACAGGTGATTTGAGTAGGATACATTGTCCATAGTGAATGTGTGTGAATGAGAGTGTGTGGATGTTTCCCAGTGATAAGTTGCGGCTGGAAGGGCATCCGCTGTGTAATAGATGCTGTTGGCGGTTCATTCCGCTGTGGCGACCCCACATTATTAAAGGGACTGAGCTTAAAAGAAAATGAATGAATGAATGAATGATTATTATTAATAATAATAAAAAAAATAAAAATAAAATAATAATAATAATAATAATAATAATAATAATAATAATAATAATAATAATAATAATAATAATAATAATAATACCAATCTGATATTAAGTGATAATCAAATATGTTAAATAAGTTTTTCTCAGTTAATCACAATGATGGAAAAAAACTGAGATAAGTTAGTAAAGTTTAGCAGCTGTTGCTGTCATTATCACCATCAGCGTCATTGTTTTTATTATTAAAAAGAGTGAAATTGTAAATAAGCAAATGTATAGTTATGAAAGTTGGTAAATTATTTGAAATAATATATGCAATAATATATTTTATAATATTAATTTGGACTGACTGCAATGCCTGGCCTTTGGATGCTGGAATGGACTTTCACATCCTATGACCCACAAGAAGTTTATAGTAATACTACTACAATATTTCATAATTATAAAATTTATAATAATAACAAAAACAACAACTATTATTATTATTTCTACTACTGCTACCACTACTACTACTACTACCACCACTACTACTACTACTACTACTAATAATAATATTAATAAACAACATCAGAAATAATAAAAATAGCTGTTGTTTATACACTTGAAGTATATATTTTTCCTTTTAGTTCATTTGAACCTATTGTATTTTGTTTATGACCAGAGCAAAACAACAACAACAACCTCTGCTACTTCTACCAACACCACCACCACCATCACAACGACGACGACAACTACTGCAACTGAAATGGACACTGGTACAACTACTACTACTTCAACTACTACTACTACTTATTTATTTATTTATTTATTTACTTTCATCATCCCGAACAGGGAATTAATCAAAGAGCTGTAAAGACCTACATAAAACAGACAGAACCAGAGAAAGAGATCATACCGCTGGACATATCTGAGTTAGAGATCCCATATGGTGCAGGGTTGATCCAAAGTAATTCTGAAAGCTTAACCACTCTGTATCCTGATAAAGAGGTCAAGAACAAACATATCCAGCATATGTTTTCTTCGGTCTCTCTTTCTCTTTATGTCACTCTTTCTCAATCCCTGACTCTGTCCAAAAAAATGAACAATCCTGCAGAAGGTGGCAAACAAATTTTCTAACACACGGCTCCAACTGCCATACAGTATATCACAAGCTTTTTCATAGTCCATATGCATTCATGCCAGTTTTTCCCTCCCTTGTTCAGCTAATGTGTATTAATATAGCATACCAGGACTAATTAGTTTTGCTGGGTGATGGGTAAATTGTGAATGAACTTTCCATCGATTCGCACTGTTACATATTAGCTCTGCATAATCAATGGATAAAATGAGTCTGGTGCTCATTAAAGAGAAAATTACCACATGGATCAGTTCTAATAGCCCAGACTAAAGGTTAGAGCTGCGAAAAGCGTCGCTCCGCCGAGACGACACACAGTTTGTGTGTGGTCACTATTGGCCCGTAATGGCTTTTGAATATACTGTAAAATATTCTGACCTCATGGTGAAATCTCGGACGATGAGTTGAATTCATTCTGCAAATGCGGTCAAAAGACATTGCAGCGGTTTTCTCGCTGCAGGGTTTGGGTTTTGTCTACTGGGGCAGTCCAGTCGGCTGGTGTGTGATTCATCTGTGCCCACATCAGCCGTATCGAGTGCTGAATCGATGCTTCAGAAAACACAACGCCGCTCTGAGTGTTCAGCATCCTCTGGAGTCTGGCCTGCATCTTGGGCTGTTAAAGCTGATCAGATTAGCATTGTGCGAATATTGCTGCAAAACCAACTCGGTGTGTCAGCGATACTAGTAAATGTGATCGTTTTCGTGCAGACTGATGCACTCTTGCCCCGTGCAGATAAGTGGTTCTGCGGGTCACATAAACAAATGAGATAACGGTTCAATAAGAATTAGAAATAAAAATCAAGCAAACTAGGGAAAATGAAAGAAGGAAAGTGAGCGAGGCAAATTGGAGCGGCTACTCAGGAAAAAAGCCAAATGTTTGCTTCTCTCAGCTCTCATTACAAATTAGAAGTATTTCAGGGATGAAAGAGAGAGAGAGAGACGGAAGGGGGAGGCAGAAAACAGGACGAGGGCGATTTGCAAATGAATGCAGTAGTAGTTGTGGAAATATAATCGTGGCTCCCTTCTTGGTTGATCGGGATAAATGACATCTCCACTCATGGGAAGGGAAACAGACTCGGTCTCTCTTAACAGAATACGCATTCACAACACTTCTCATCTACATACCCAGGCAACTGCGGTGAATTGTCAAATGAATGAATGAAGGAATGGATGAAAAAAATGAACTTTCATTAAAGATAAAGATCAGGGTTTCAGGCATAGGTAAGAATATCACTCAACGTTTTCTGTTAGGAGTTAAAAGTAGGTAAGTTTTACATTTAAAAAACAATGCTGTCAAAACTGTTCCTGTCGTGAAAAAAGCTGTATAATGCATGCCACGCCAGTAGTTGGTGATGTCACTTGAAAAAAAATAATAATTAAGCACTTTCATATACTTGCATTCAACCACTGTCATTTTATCATTGTCACCACTTGTGCATAACCATAAGCATTTTAAGCTTCATATTTTAAAATTCATTTTCAAAAGTTTGCATGAATTATTGGTTGAAAATACTCTTGTGTTAACAGCAACTAATACCCAATCTATATTTCATATTTATACATATGTTAGCATATGTATGGTCAAATGTCTTACAATTTATACACTTCTAAACAGCTAATCCATGCATTTATCTTTTAAATAGTTTTTTTCTTACATATTTAGCTGCGGATATCTTAAGAATTGAATTATGAAACGTGTGTTACTTTGTGAAACAACAACAACAACATGTATGTAAATCTGTACATACAGTATGGAACATTAAATAAATCTGCTAATACTTTGTTTTACAGTCATGTTTCACATGTACTTAACATATACTTATGCCACTGTATAAACTGAGTAATAACTATACTGAATAACTAAGTAACAACTGAATTTAGGCACTATGGCTAAACCAATCCCTGAACCTAACCTTAACCAGTTTAGTCACCTCAAATAACCCTGTATATTCTAAGGTAAGTAACACATTAAATGCACATAACGTACTCTAAAATAAAGTGCTACAAATGGTGTGTAATATTCAGATGTAAATAGCATTTTGTTAAAATGAAATATACTTCACATTTAAGTCAGTAACATCCATCATTTATTCAAACTCACATTGTTTCAAGCCTTTCAGCCTGAAATAACATTTACGATTAAATGTACTGACAATTTTTATTATTGTGGACTAAAACAACAGAACTACACCTATACATTATGGGCCAGTATTTTAATTAATTTATTTATTTTACTTTTACTCTATTCAAAAAACTAAATATTTTACATTTTATTGTGCAAAATTTCCTAAATGTGACTGAGAAAAAAGTTATTTTGAAGGGGAGAAACCATAAAAGATGAATAAGAACTCGATGATAGATAAGAGTAAGTCTATTTTTTTTACTTAAGTAAATTAAATTTAATAACTTTTGAAAACTACAATTTTTTATTATTGGTGTATTTGTATTTTTTGGGTGAGCTAACCCTTTAAGTGAAAAGTGTTAGAACAGAACTCATTTCGATCTGTCATGTTACAAAGAGCAACAGAAGGAGGGTGAAAGAAACAGGCAGTGTGAGAAAGAAGTCAGGCTTTAAATATGATTTCAGACTGACACAAACACGCTGAGCGAGTGAAACCCATTAGGGCTGCATAATCTCCCTTTTCTGGGCTATAACAATGATTTGAGTGGAGGAATGCTTGGGTTTTGTGGGGCTGGGACATTGATTCAGCTCAGCATTCAAAGTAGTAAATCAAGTCCAACTTCCTATCCTGAGGCCTATTGGCGTAATTCAGCCTGTCTCTGCCATACTAGTCAGTTAGTTTAGAGAGAATACATTCAATACATTGAGCGATCCACTGACAAAGCATAATGAATTACACAGCCTTAAAGTCGCAAACACGCACACACACACACATATGCACAGAGGGACCCAGTTTTAGAGGGAAATTATAAAATCTCATTACTGTGAACCTCACAGGTTGTAAGCATTAACCTACTGGTTTTATGAGGCATTTATGGAACCAAATAAGATGTCCTTTTTTATCAAATTCCATTAAAGCTGATTAAAAAAAATAACAAGTTACAGGAGATGACGTTGTAGTGGAATGCAAGCATTTTATTTGAAATGAGTGTTCTTTGAAAATGCTAACCAGTTATTGCTTTCCCCCTTCCTTGTCCCGTTCTCATAACACACACACACACACACACTCACTGCCTATTAATTACTCACTGCTGCAGTTTCTCTCCAACTCTATAATTTCTGCAATACTCTAAACTATTGCACATTTCTTATTTAAGATTTTAAGGAATGGGTTTCTCACATCTATAGGATGAATAAGAGAGAGAGAGAAAGAGACTACAAACAGCTGGTCTAGTCTTTCAGTGCTTGTCCTATTGTAATCTGCATTAGTCCCATTGCAGAGGAGTTCAGTGGGTCAAACTCTTTAAGTGTCTGTAGGGAAAGATTTAGCTCTGAGCATGGCCACCGGTTACCAGCAACACACCCACACACACCCACACGCGTGCACCACTGCATATGTACAATGTAATCTGCCACATATGTACACACAATTTATACAAAGTAATGATACACATTCATAAATACTACATGGAAAATAAAATAAACATTGCTCAATGCAAATATTGCTCAATACAAGTTGAGCTCGGTTTATTGCTGTAATTCTGATAATTATAAATGAACAATAGTGAATCATAAATACATTTATTGTAATTATTAATTATGTCATGCTTAAATGTTAATTGAAAAAGAAAAAAAGAAAAAAAATTATCATAAAAATTAGAAAATAATAATGGGAAATAAAACTAATGAACATAAATAATTGTTCAGAAATCCAAAGAGTAATTAGAAATAATCCAAACAAATAAATGCATAAATATAATAATACATCGCAGCCTGAAGCAATAATGATCAAAAGATTATCTTATCAAAAGATAATCACTTATTTCTTTATTTATTACAGTATTATTTAGCTTAAAACAGCCTTTAAAATGACTAACAACAGAATGCCTAATAGTAATTAATTGAAGAGTAGGGTTTGATTAAAAGCATTTTATTGTTAAAATATGCATACATAAATTTATGAATAACCAAATTAAATGTTATAACAACAACAACAACAATGTTATTGTTATTATTACTATGAGACAAAGCGATATTATAAACTAATACTACTACTACTAATAATAATAATAATGACTTTCAATAATTTGCTTAAGTAAATGGTCCATTTCTAAACGCAGCATTGATACAAAGTTATTACACTGTTACATTGTTGGTTCAAAACACTTTGAATTGTTTTGAGGATGGTGAAATAAATAATGCTAAATGCAAATAACTTCTTTTGCTTTTAAAAGGAGTTGTATGTAAGTTTTTGACTCTTCTAAAACATAGAAATACCCTTATCTGTTTGCAGATATTTAAGAAACATGCCAAGTGAACATTCCTGTTTATCTGAAAAACAATGCTGAAGTCAGATATTTTGCTTTGAAAATGTGTGTTACATGCTGGAACATATGTTTTGGTACCTTTGACCCACCCAATGCTAGTATAGCCAATTATATTTCAGCACCCCGGGTTGCCTTGTTGGAAAAACAGCGTATTTCATTCATTAAGTCAAGAAAGCTCTCAAAGTGTGTATCCGTGACCGAAATGCGACCTCCAGTTGACAGTAGAAGGTGGTTATTAATAAGGAAATAATACAAATATTAGAAACGTAAACATTAGGTGAGCAGGTTAAATTGCAACCTCATGTCCTACAACATGCTACATGACGGTATTTGCAGTGATAAGTAATTTGGCTGCACCAGACAAAACACGACAGAAATTTAAATACAGCCACAAATAGTGCACTTACTGCACTTCAGTGAAATGGTAAGGTTTATAATCAAATTAATACACAATTAACCTTTTTTAACATTATTAAATGTACGTGCTGAATCACTGATGCGTCAGTTTTTAAAATCAATTTCAAATGGTTTGTTTTATTTTCATGATCTGAGGTGAACTATCTGCTGCTGCTTTCAGTAAATGGCAATAAATGTCATGTAAATCGGCATTTAAACTAACATTGTTAGCATTTAAAACTCAATAAAGCACACAAGGTGTACCTGAGCTGATCATTGTGATAGTTTTCTGTTGTTCAGCTGTAGAAAATAGAAGTCGTTTCGAGTAATATCAATTTCAGGTGTTGATTAGAACAAAAACTCCTTTTAAAATGGAAAACATTCCTTCTATTGTGCTTTTGCTTTTATTTAGAACACGGTTTAAATCAGTCTTAAATCAGCCTTTAGGCTCGTTAGTCAGGCACACTCTTGTTGTTGTTGTCAATCTGGCAACCTGCGCTTGCGTGTGTTTTGAACCAGGAATGCAATACCTAGGTCAACCACTGGGTGTCAAATGCACATACTGCACCTTTAATTTTGAAGATGTGAAATAAATATTCATAAACAAACTAATGAGGATATTACTTTGAAAATCCGACTATACTATGAAAAAATAACCAATCGTGACACCTACATATTATTAATTAAACACGCATACAACAATAATATATATTTATTTTTTATTGTTTTGGACTATCAGCATTCTTTAAGTGCTATTTAGTATTGAGCCTGTTGCATAACATTAATGACAGTGAGACATTAACACATTCATAAATATTACAAAAATCATAAAAAGCAAATTTATCAATAGAACCAGTTAATGTAACTCAGGTTATTTTTGTAGATCTGAAATGAACATTCATATACTTGACTCTTCAACTACACCAATGAGCATAAGTACTTTACTGCAAATCCAACTGTAATCTGGAATAAGACCATTCCACATAAAAACCTGAGCCATATGTTGTGTGTGAGAGTGAGGATGAGTTCAGTCAAACTTGAGCAGGCTCATAGGTTTATCTCGCAGAAACGCCTCATTCTCAAAAGAGGGTTTTACAAAGAGAGATAGACGGAGAGAGAGAGGATTGCTTTCCGCATGTCCTTCAAGGAATTACACTAACACACAATTGGCTTAAACAGGATTTTCACCACTAATCTACAGTTCTGTTGAAGCCTTTCTTTTGTTAAGTTTATGTTGTGATTTAACCATGCTTTTTTCATTGTGATAGATTTAAAAATGTCCTTTTCATCATCCGGCACAACACAAACCCCCCTGACCTGAGCCATCTTCATGACTGATGCTCTGTGTAATATAACCAATGTCTGTGTGAGAGAAAGGATTTCGCATGCCTTCAATAAATAAGAGGCAGCGTTCAGCAGGAGACTGGAGGGATAACACTTACGGCGAACACAAATTCTTCGAATGACAGAAAGCTCAACTTGGGCATTTGTCTTTCTGCCAGAGAGCAAATGCTGCAGATGCTGTGACGGGGCGATCAGTTCAAACTCTGTGCTCTTCACATCAGAAACACACTCATGCACACCCTCTGTACACTTTTTTGTACATTACTGGTCAAAAGTTTGAGATTGGTAAGATTTTTAATTTTTTTTTTTTTTTTTATGCTTCCCAAAACCATCGTTAGCAGTTGGTGTTTCCCCAAATCCATCGTCCCAACGAACAGTCACAAACAGCAATGCATACGTGTGTGGTTGCAACTTCACCTTAAGAGCTGTAGTTAGAAGCAGAGTTCCTCACAACGTTTTATTTCGAGTTACACTCCCTAGTCATTTGGCAGACGGTTTTGTCCAAAGTGTACTTTTAAACACTTCACTATCCACTTTGAATGATTCTGAAAACCCAAAGTTGTCTTGTTTAAATACTATCTAATTTGCTTTCAAAAGAAGTTTTAATTTCTGTGGTTTTTAATAATCTTCAGATTAACAACTGTGCTCCCTTCGTAGTGTACAAAACATTTTGATATTTTGAATGCAGCCATGTAGCGGTGTAAAGGTAAAGAACGTTTATAGCTTGGCAAACAGTAACAAAGGTTTAATCCAAAAGCCTAATCCAACAAACAGGTACAGGTCAGGGCAGGCGGCAAACAAACAGTAATCCAAGAAACAGTCCAAAATACAAAAAACATGACAAAGACAAGAACAAGAAAAATGCTGAAAAGTGCACATTTTACAAATACATGTTATGTTATGGGGATTGTAGTTCTGATAAATTGTACATATAGCTGGAGTACCCTTTAGTGAGTCTTGTAGGCACTCCAGCTGAAACCTTAAAAACACAATGAGGAAGTTACAAACATCACATCATTCTCAAATGTTTACATCTTAATCGACTGAATGCTCGTCAAGATGGGAACATAATCACTGGACAAAACAAAGGAATGATTATTAATGAGCAGCAACAATAACTGATCATTATAGAACATCAAATCAACAAATCAAATGACAAAGAAGGCTGGAGTAATGTCTGAATCAAAAAATACAGTATATTTTAAACTACATTCATTTCTAATTTAATTTTTAAAATCTATTTTACTCCTTTTTCAAGATTTAAGATAAAAAAACAACCATCAGATTTATTATACCTTTCAGAAGTTTGTAATTTTCAGCTCTGAGCATCTTGTAGCTGTTTTTGTTGCATGTGCCTTTAATCCAGATGAGAAAGTTCTCCCTGCCCACTATTCCCGCATTCCTGTCAGTGTGTGTCTCCATCTTCTATTGCATCAGATAAACAGCACAGTGACAGACATGAAGAAAGCAGATCTCACGTAACGTTTGTGAGAAATACTACAGTAAGAACTGACCCAATGATTTTTTGTTGTATTTGTTGTGGAGTTAATTCAAGCCTTTCTGAAAGGATGAGTCACACACAATGTCATTTTCAAAGCACACACACACACACACACACAAACACGCACATACGCACGCACGCATGCACACACACACACACACACACGTTTAAACTTGCACTGTTTTTGCACGGCAAATGTGACAGGATACACGCTAATATCCACTGCTGTATGGATATCCGTTATGTTAATGTACAAAATAAACCTGATTTAATGTCCACAAACCGTGATTGAATCGTCTCCTTTCTTATTTGTACTGACATGCAGCTGTGGTGATGAATCACAGCGATTTTACCATCTTTACTTCATTACAAACATGCACTGTTTTAAAAATATTTTAAACTTGTAAAACTCATTCTTGATTTGAAGATGATTGATGATCACAGAGAGCTGAACAGATCTTTTAATCCCAGTTGCTTTGTGCGCATCCTGTCTTGTTGATATTATTATATGCATTACTACGGAGACATGTTAATGCGCGGCTGTCAATCAATTCAGTGGGCGGGGAAAACCACACTTTTTATATGTCATGTTGTGGTGGGCCTCAAAATGGGAGATTTGGATCCTACTTTAACGTCATGAGTTTTTTTTTTTTTTTTTAAAAGAGACTTATGTTTATATCACTCCAATATGACTGTGGACACACTATACCTACACACAGTTCTGAGATTATTTTCATCATAGGTACCCTTTAAATAAACTGTCTTTTTAACCAAATAAATGCAGCCCATTTGAGCAAAATCTTTTAATTTTCTTCTTTTAAAAACATGAAAACCCCTTACTGATCCTAGACTTTGACTGATATTGTGATTATTCTCATACTATATGTCATATGTCCCTGATTATGCTTTTACAGATTTATGATTCCTGAGCACACTGATAAACCAACCCACACTAAACACAAACAATCAATAATGGCACCGTTATACAACAGCAACAATAGGACAATGTTGCCATTATACAGATATTTATACCCAGTCCACAATGCTGATTTCACTCCTCATTTATAGGGGCTTCCTCATAAATCCACTGCAGGCTAATGTGGCTGCTAATGCACAGTAAACGACCAAACGCCTTATCGATCAGCTCCACTGAGGGCTTTTTTAACACCTTTAAAAGTTAGAATGACACAAAAAATATTCAAGGAGAAACATGCACTTACAAAGTCTAAAGACAAAGGAGACAAAGCTCTCAACAGTCATTTTCTGACATTCAGAATGTTGTAAATTTGAGCTTTAATGCTGCAGGCACAATGGAGTGTGTGTACATAAAAAAAGGAACATATAAAAATATTATGAAATTATATTAATAACATAAAAGAGATGATTGTTTTAGCAATGTTTATCAAACAAAGTAATTCTAAAATTATCATTTAAAGATAAATTAATAAAAATATCAATAAAAATAATTGATATAAATGAAATTTATTAACACAAATGCAAATTATATTAAAGTAAATAATTAAAAATCAATTAAAAAGTGCAAATAAATGAATAAATACATTGGTATAACAATGCAAAAGTAGTGTAAATGATAAAAAAAATAATTGTAATAATGCTTTAAGAATATTAATAATAATCACTGAAAAACACATAATAAATAATTAAAAAAATAAATAAATAAATAAACACTAATACGTAGCAACAGATCTTCCATATTTATTCATGTCATATTTATTCTTCATACTTTATATATGACATTATATATGACTATGTGAAATCATCTTGAAATAGTAGCTGTAATATAATGCATAAATTCATGTTTATCCATAAATTTATTTAGTCTCTGTTTCAGGAAATATTCTATACATAGATTCATCATGCTTATATAATTACTACAGTAATTACAACATCAGCTTTTTTACTCCATAGGATTGTATGTAAATTACTGATCAGAACAAAACTGATCATATTCATACTAAAATGAAGGCAACACAACAATAAGCTTGACAGAATTGGAGATAATAAGGCATAAAACTAAAATCTTTTTATTTTTATTTTTATTCAAGACTTGTCTGAGTGTGTTTGATGACAATCTATTTAGACCAGCAATTTATTTCTTTTTCTTTTTTTCACATTTCTTTTTTCACCGCACCATTTCCCCCCAGAGTTCATTCCCATATATTATGTAGTTTTTTAAATAGAGGGTAACAAAACTCCTCCTCGCTGATGGACAGACTGAAAGAATGCGTTCATCTAAAGAAACATTTTTTCTCCCCCTTCTCCTGTATTAGCATATGTTAACCCATGCATGGGATGTGTCAAGATCCAGCCAGCATTATGAGCTATATTAATAGGTGGAGGGGACAAATAAATGTGAATTAAGGGTGACTATAGATAAATTTCAGTAGAACTACTTTGCATCTTTCTTTAAATGCAATTGGCATGAAAATAAACTATTAATCTGTTTCTCAAAGGAATTCGGAGCTGTCTGGTGGCGGAGGTTGACAGCTGAGATTCGACTGTTGTTGTGCAGTCGACAAACAATTTTCCCTGGCTTCACTGGTTCTCAAAGGATTTCACTCTTCTGTCTTTTTGTGAATTTTGGAGAGACTTTTTCTTCTGAGATGTTCATTCTTGGCCCCAAGTATAGCGTGGTGTAAAGCATAAAAAAGTCACTTGTAAACATTTTTAATTGGGCAAGTTAAACTTGATGTTCAAAAACCAGGAAAAAACAAAGTAAAAGAGGGAGAAGCACAATGCGGTAATATATTTAAAAGCGAGGATTATAACTGATTTAAAGTTCTATAAAAATAATGAATGATTTACAGAGTTTTTGTATAAACGGTGTTTAAAAGTAAATTATTTGTAAAGTTGCAAGAGAACTGTTGGTCTGTACTATATAACACAATACTATTTCTGTTAACTTTGTGATGATTACATAAAGTGTGTTGAAAACCTTATGTTCTCTCTCTCTCTCTCTCTCTCTCACACACACCTACAGTGAATAACTATAGGAGACATTACTGCTGTTAATGCTTTTATTTTTGTACTGAATGCAGATTCAGATCAACAATGCCATATTAGATATATTTTTATTATATAGATATATTAAAGATTATAGATAGATTTATTAAAAAATTATTTTGTTTATTTGGTGTCGATTCTAAGTCACACATGTTCATCCTTGGCATGAAATATGCCAAAAGACATCAGAGAGAGAGAGTGTCATTTATTGATTTTCACTATTGGGAAGGATATGGCTGTTATTTACTTAACCAGAAAAGAGAACATTGAAGATTTTAATCTTGTCTCTCTTTTTTCCCCTTTGGTTACGTTAAGATTCAAAACAGAATATTGTTTTTCAGAATATATGGTGCACTGACAAACTTCACTTTAATATTTTTTTAAATAAATAAAATAAAACCTAAATAAATAAAATAAAAATAAAATAATAATAAAACAAAATAAAATAAAATAATAAATATACATATACCGTGCCTATAAAAAAACTGATTTGTGACAAGTGAAGGGTGAGTAAACGATGACAGAATGATCTTATTTGTGTGAATTATCCCTTTAAGTGGAGTTTAACCATTCTTGGCTCCATGTAGTTTGGCTCAAAGGAAACAAAAAGTCAATAGTTACATTTTAAATTGGGCAAGCTAAACTTGCTGTTCACAAACAACCACCAACATACATTAGAGGACAGACAACAACAACATGCGGTACTTGTTTTTAAGAGAATCAAAACAATGTTTATGCTGCATTTCATGTTCTATAAACCGAATAATGATTCACAAAGTATTTTGGTCACACTTTACAATAAGGTTTATTAGTTAATGCATTTACTAACATGAACAAATAATGAACAACAGTTGTACAGCATTTATTAATCATAATTGAACATTTACTAATGCATTACTAACATCCGAGTCTATGCTTGTTAACATTAGTTAATGCACCGTGAGTTAACATGAGCTAACAATGATAAACTGTATTTTCATTAACTAACGTTAACTAACATGAACAAATACTGTAGTAAATGTATTGTTCAATGTTTGTTCATGTTAGTAAATGCATTAATTAACATTAACTAATGAATCTTATTGTAAAGTGTGACCAGTATTTTGTAGAAATAGCATTTTAACTAAATTCAATTCAATTCAATCACAATAAGAGTTGATATATTTTTTACCATTAGAGGTTTGGAAAACTTGATTTGTTGTTCTTTTGAATTTGTAATAATTCAATAAAGTGTGTCAAAATCTCTCTCTCTCTCTCTCTCAAGAGGGTGAAATGGTGCAAGGTTTAAGAACTTAAAGTTCATTCATTTTCTTTCTCAGCTTAGTTCTTTTATTCATCTGGGGTCACCACAGTGGAATGAACTGCCAACTTCTACATGTTTCAAGCAGCGGATGCCCTTCCAGCTGCAACCCATCACTGGGAAATACCCATACACACTCATTCACACACATACACTATGGACAATTTAGTTATCTATCTGTCTATCTATCGATCTGTGTGTCTGTCAGTCAGTCTGTCTGTCTGTCTGTCTGTCTGTCTGTCTGTCTGTCTATCTATCTATCTATCTACCCAACTCACCTAAAGCACATGGCTTGAACCAGCTAACTTCTTGCTGTGAGGCGATTGTGGTACCCACTACGCCACTGCACTGTCCTTTAATTAAAGTGAGAATCTATTTTGATATTGTTTTTATAAGAATGCCAAAAATAATGAAGAGTTTAAAAGTGTGTGGATTTATAAAGATAAGAGGTTGTGCTCTGTTAAAGATGGAGAAGTAATATTTACAAAATAGCTTGAGAAAAATGTAGTTTTGTAATATTGATGTTTTAATGTCGTACGAAATAAAGTTATTAAAAAAAGAATCCCACACGCACATGCACGCACACACACACTGACACACACACACACAAAGATGGTGAGTTTTCCCCAACTCTATTACATGGTGAATTTGTCAAGTTTGAGTGTTCTGCCAATACTTTAAACTCTTCTCCTGTCCAAAAATTCAGTCTCTGCACACACAGAGAATTCTGACACCAGAAACACAAAACTTAATTCAATTCATCTTTATTTGTATAGCGCTTTTACAATGTAGATTGTGTCAAAGCAGCTTCACATGCATTATAAAAAATTGAAACAGTGTCAGTCCAGTTTTCAGTGTTGAAGTTCAGTTTAGTTCATTTCAGCGTGGTTTAATAGTCACTGCTGAGAGTCCAAACACTGAATAGTAATCCATCGATGCGCAGCCCTACAGGTCCCGAACCATGCAAGCCAGAGGCGACAGCGGCGAGGAAAAAACTTCACCAATTGGCGAAAGTGAAGAATTAAAAAAAACCTCGAGAGAAACCAGGCTCAGTTGGGCACGACCATTTCTCCTATGGCCAGACGTCTTGTGCAGAGCTGCAGTCTATGGCACCGGGGTTGGAGAACGCTGGACATCCATCATGGAGAGACCACAGGCGGGTCACCGGTTGGTCAACAGGCTGGCCCTTTGGGAACAATGCGAGGACTCGTCTGTCACAGGGATCGTCTTACAGGAAACTGTCTCATGCTCTCCATTCCTCCATAACCACCACAGCAGCTGCTCAGGATACGGCATGGTCCAGGATTATGGAAACCTCAGGAATAATAAAAAACAGACTAACATGAGCAGAGATGCCATTCAAATTATAATGTGTTTTGGGAAGTGTTCCCGGCTCCGGTTGCCCTAAATAATGCAGACTAACAATCCTTTAGAGGATTTGGATTCCAAAGCATTTGTGTTTTATGTGTATGCTAATGTAAAGAGATGTGTCTTTAATCTAGTTTTAAACTGACAGAGTGTGTCTGCTTCCCGAACTGTGCTAGGAAGGCTGTTCCAGAGTTTAGGTGCCAGATAAGAGAAAGATCTACCACCTACAGTTGATTTTGATATTTTGGGAATAATTAATTGTCCAGAATTAATTGAGCGTAGCGGACGTGATGGGCTATAATAAATCAGGAGCTCCTGCAAATACTGGGGAGCCAAGCCGTTCAGGGCTTTGTAGGTAGTCAGTAAGATTTTAAAATTTATACGATATTTAATAGGGAGCCAATGCAATGCTGAAAGAACTGGAGTAATATGATCATATTTCTTTGTTCTAGAAAGCACTCTAGCAGCTGCATTTTGAACTAGCTGAAGTTTGTTTATCAGGCCAACAGGGCAGCCGCCTAGTAATGCATTACAGTAATCCAATCGAGACGTCATGAAAGCATGAATGAGCTTTTCCGCATCAGACATTGATAGCATGTGTCGAAGTTTGGCAATATTTTTAAGATGAAAAAAAGCAGTTTTACAGATGCTTGAAATCTGGCCTTCAAATGACAGGCTGCTATCAAAAATCACCCCCAAATTTTTGACTGAAGATGAGGACTGAACTAAGAAACCATCAAGGGTTAGACAGTGTTCTAAGTTTTTGCGTGTGAGATTTTTGGGACCAATAAGCAAGACCTCAGTTTTATCTGAATTTAGTAATAAGAAGTTATTAGTCATCCAATTTTTAATATCAGCTATACAATCTGTTAATTTAGTAAATTCAAACAAATTACCAGGTTGAGAGGAGATATAAAGTTGTGTATCATCAGCATAACAGTGGAAGCTAACTCCATGTTTTCTAATGATATCACCTAGCGGTAGCATATATAGTGTGAAAAGTAAGGGACCAAGAACTGAGCCTTGTGGTACCCCACAGTGTACTTTTGATCTGTATGATGTCTCTTCATTAACTGATACAAATTGATAACGTTCAGATAGATAAGACCTGAACCAGGCCAATGCAGTTCCTGTAATACCAACATAATTTTCAAGCCTATCAAGGAGAATATTATGATCAACTGTATCAAATGCAGCACTGAGGTCCAATAGCACTAAGAGAGAAATGCAACCACGGTCGGACGACAGAAGGAGGTCATTTGTGACTCTTAGGAGTGCGGTTTCTGTGCTATGAAATGCTCTAAATCCAGATTGAAATTTTTCATAAATATTGTTTCTTTGTAGGAAGGAACATAGTTGAGCAGATACGATTTTTTCTAAAATCTTTGATAGAAAAGGCAAGTTTGAAATTGGTCTATAATTTGCTAGTTCTTTAGGATCAAGCTGTGTTTTTTTAATAAGAGGCTTAATGACAGCTAGTTTAAAAGTTTTAGGAACGTATCCTAGGAGTAGGGATGAATTCAAAATGTTAAGAACAGGTTCAGAAACTTCTGAAAACAATTGTTTTAATAATTTGGTCGGTATGGGATCTAGCATAGACGTTGTTGATTTTGACGAATTTATCAGTTTAGATAATTCTTCCTCACCTACTGTTGAAAAAATTTGAAGTTTATCCATTACCGGTCTACAATGCTCTAATTGGGATGAGGCTGTAGGAGGCAGACTGTTGGTGCTTATTTTATCTCTGATATCATTAATCTTGCGTGTGAAAAAGTTCATAAAGTCATTACTGCTATGCTGAGA
Source organism: Danio albolineatus (assembly GCA_903798035.1). Classification (NCBI taxonomy): domain Eukaryota; kingdom Metazoa; phylum Chordata; class Actinopteri; order Cypriniformes; family Danionidae; genus Danio; species Danio albolineatus. Next base: position 4,936,353 of record CAIGQQ010039163.1, read on the forward strand.
AATGCATGTTGATGCTTTATTTTTAGTTAGATTAGCTACCGTGGTAAACAGGACCCTAGGGTTATGTTTATTTTCTTCTATTAAAGTTGAAAAATAAGCAGATCTGGCTGACGTTAAAGCTTTTCTAAAGTTAAGCGAACTTTCTTTCCAGGCCAGACGAAAAACTTCTAGTTTTGATTTCTTCCATCTACGCTCCATTTTCCGGGCTGCTGTCTTTAAGACACGTGTGTGCTCATTGTGCCATGGCGTCGGATTTTTTTCCCTAATCTTTTTGAAGTGTAACGGAGCAACTATATCTAACGTATTAGAAAGGACGGAATCAATGGTTTCAGTTACATTGTCAAGCTCTTCTAGACTGCCTGGAATGTTATAAAAATTAGACAGATCAGGTAGGTTACTAACAAAATCATCCTTAGTGCTAGCGGTGATCGTCCTGCCATATTTGTGAATAGAAGATGATTTTGTAGAGCTATCGATGCACAATAAACAGGAGATTAAATAGTGATCTGAAATGTCATCACTCTGCTGCACAACTTCAACATTATCAATATCAATACCATGTGATAATATTAGGTCTAAAGTGTGATTATGTCGATGGGTAGGCCCTGAGACATGCTGTTTCACTCCAACAGAGGCTAGTATGTCTAAGAAGGCCAGCGTTAAAGCATCTTTTTCATTATCTATATGAATATTAAAATCACCAACAATTATAACTTTGTCTGTGGCCAGAACTATTTCAGATAAGAAATCAGCAAATTCTTTTGTAAAGTCGGTATGGTGCCCTGGAGGCCGATAAACAGTTGCCAGTACAAATTTAGATTGAAATGTATTGTTTAAATTGTTCACTGAAATATACATCACTATTACTTCAAATGAATTATATTTAAAATCAGATCGCTGAGTAGCACTAAAAATATTACTGTATATTATGCCCACGCCTCCACCTTTGCCTTTAGGACGCGGCTCATGTCTATAATGATATCCTTCAGGTGAAGACTCATTTAGGGGCATGTAATCATCTGGTTTTATCCAGGTTTCTGTTAGACAGAGAGCATCTAGCTTTAGATCAGTTATCAAATCATTAATAAAAAGAGTTTTAGATGACAGCGATCTAATGTTCAATAATGCGAGTTTTATCTTTTGGTTAGCTTTATTTTTTATTTTTTGAACATCAATTAGATTATTACCTTTAAATGGATTTGGGAGTTTTTTATATTTAGAGGCTCGGGGAACAGACACAGTCTCTATGTTCTTATATCTAGGTGATTCTATGTGCTGCAGATTATTTGAGTTGGGTAAACCGTGGAGACTAGCAGACGGTTGGTTAAGCCAATCTGTCTGCTCCCTGACCTGGGCCCCAGTTAGTCAAATGCCAGCACTAAGACTATATGCCAGATTACTAGAGAGGAGAGCTGCTCCAGCCCGAGTGGGATGAAGACCATCTCTCTTCAACAGGTCAGGTCTACCCCAAAAACTTGGCCAATTGTCTACAAAACCTATGTTATTCAGTGGGCACCATTTTGACATCCAGCCATTGAGTGATGAGAGTCTGCTGTGAAACTCGTCACCACGATAAGCGGGCAGGGGACCAGAGCATATTACGGTGTCTGACATCGTCTTTGCAAGATCACACACCTCTTTAATATTACTTTTAGTGATCTCCGACTGACGTAGTCGAACATCATTAGCACCGACGTGGATAACGATCTTACTGAACTTACGTTTAGATTTAGTCAGTACTTTTAAATTTGACATGATGTCAGGCGCTCTGGCTCCCGGCAGACATTTGACTATGGTGGCTGGTGTCTCTATTTGTACGTTCCGTACTATGGAGTCGCCAATCACAAGGGCACTTTCATCAGGTTTCTCAGTGGGTGCATCACTGAGGGGGCTAAACCTGTTTGATGTTGGAACGGACATACGGTGTTTTCTCCCACTTCTAGTTTCCCTCACGGTGACCCAGCCGTCTCTCTGCAAAGACGCAACAACCGGAGCCGAACAATGTGAATGGCTTGCTAGACTAGTCACATCCAAATCCTTATCTAGGGACCTAGGACTCTTACTATCCTTAATTAAAGTTTGGATGTGTGTTTCTAATTCTGAGATCTTCTCTGTCAGCCTAACTATTTCATTACATTTATCACATGTGAAGCCCTCCTTGCTGACAGAGAGAGATACACTAAACATGTGGCATGAAATGCATGTGACAAGAGCAGGAGAAGCCATTTTTACTCACCGTGAGTCGAAGTAAATTCTGACTTACCACAGCAGCGTATAGAGTTAACAGGAGCAGACGGGTTTCTGTTTAATCAGCAGTAGTCAATGAAGAGAGAAGGAGAGGGGGAGAGAGAGAGAGAGAACTAGAGAGAGAGAGAGAGAGAACTAGAGAGAGAGAGAGAGAGAGAGAGAGAGAGCGGGAGAGAGAGAGGGAGAGAGAGAGAACTGGAGAGAGAGAACTAGAGAGAGAGAACACCTGCACAAAGTGATTTATAACGTAATATAAAAGGTGTAAATAGGCGGAATGTGTGATTAAACTGGACGATGCACGTGAGAGAATAGACGCGAGCTAGTTAACTAGAAAGTGAAAGCAAAATAAACAAATAGCGCGATAGGCGCGATCAAAATCTGGGTGAGATATAAAGGTGAAATACGAGGGTGCAGTCGGGCACGAGTAAGCAGATAAACTACGACACTCGTAGGAGGAAAAATAGACGCGAATCAGCAAACAAACTGGAAAAGAGAGCGCAAAAGCAAGCCGGGGTCTGAAAAAAGCCCAACCCTGAGCTGTTTGCACGTGAGCTGCTTTGCTGTGACCGTGGAAGAGATTTAAAATTAAAGAGCTAGTAATTAACTTGATCGACAAAGTTTTATAGTCTTGATAAGGGATTGTAAACTGTTAAATCGGGCAGAGAAAACAGACCAAAGATCAGCTAGAGTACTTACAGCTGGATTGTTGGAATGTTAGCTGCGATGCTAACACAGTGAGCTCACGGTTGCAGTACTAAAATTTATGGATTTAGTATATAAAATGATCGGCGGAGTTTGATCGCGACGTCTAGTAATCAAATTTAAAATAAAACTGAACTTAGCAGCAGATGAGCTGAGCTAGAGGTACACTCGGCTAGAGAGCAACAAACACACAGCTACACTCGGCTAGAGCAAACAGGAAACAGGTGACCGCAAGAGGAAACAGGTGACCGCACAAAACAGCAACTCTCTGAGAACTTACACCATGTGCAGCATGTGTTGAGCTATTCTCATATTTCATGGGCATAATGTGCATTATCTTGTGTAATAAGGGAAATACATGATTTGGTAGCACATGTGCGGTAAACAATGAACAAATCTATGAGTCATTCAAGCCACCTCACACACATATTATTAAGTAGGTGGTTTTAGAGAGACCTTTATACTGGGCTGTGGGAAAATATTTTAATGGTATTGTTCAATGTTCTAATGCAGTGGTCACTAAGAGGATCACAAACTTACAGTCAGAAAAGAGCATGAAGCAAATGACAGACTAATAGGAGAACTGCAAGAGAACTTATCACTCCTATCTATCTATCTATCTATCTATCTATCTATCTATCTATCTATCTATCT
>CAIGQQ010039163.1:4967983-4981179 GCA_903798035.1 Danio albolineatus
TGTGTGTGTGTGTGTGTGTGTGTGTGTGTGTGTGTGTGTGTGTGTGTCCTCATTTCCTTCTCCATGTGTGCCACTTGTATTCTGTTTATGGATATATGTGATGTGCATGCATATCTGTAAAGCCTTATCAGGGATTATGAGTTTTGACACTCAGGTGGTGTCCTTGGTCCTGCGAGTGTTTATGATTTTAATCTCCACAGAAAGGTCCAGACAATCAATATTGCTAATTAATGCATGAGGGAGAGAGAGACAGGCTGTGAAAATGCGAGCCGCTGAATAGTAAAAGATGAGCCGGCTTTACTGCTGGCACCGTTTCATCTCGGTCGCAGACATATGAAACGCAGCCTCTTGACGATACACTGACAACATTCAACACTGCTGGACGAGCAGTGAGCCCTTTAACTCATTCATACTTGTGCGTTAGCCCATAAAACCATGACCTTTGACCTTCTAGAAATGATTTTTTTTTCCGGCCCCCAGCTTATTTATATATCTTTAGCAACCTGCCTGAGGAATCTAATTTGTTCACTCAAAATGCTAATGCTTGCAAAGTGTCGTGTTGTCAGGGATGCGAGGTGATGGATTTTATGTTGAATTAAGACTTGATTGTTTATGGCAGTCGATGTGTATTAGGAGCTGATTATGAACAATGGTTTTATCGAATTTGCGGTATACACTTTATATTTAAGGTCTTTGTGTTAACGGTGGTAAATGCATTGGGTATCACTGAGCATTAGATTTATTACCATATTTATTAATCAGTGTAAAAAAGTTTTGATTTTAAAATGAAATCATGACTGGGCGATAAAATCAATATCAGTATTTATTGACCGAACACTATTGTCTCTAAAAAAATATCCGGTATGAAGTTTCGGCATGAAGCACAATAGTTTTATAAACATGTACAGTAGCTGCTGAGTGTGCACCTTGGAAGGTACCAATACCAATAAGCTTAGGGTGTAAGTTTTTCATTTCCAATAGAGGTGCATGACTTGCACGACGCCGTACATGGGAGCGTTGCACATTTTCCAGGCGCACCTAGTTGAAAACTTTAGATCTTTTCCACATGCAGCGTGTACACCACGATTCATGCAAGTAAAACTAACTAATTTGCTTCACACTTTGTATGGAATATACACATTTCAGTAATAACGGCAGACTAATTACCTCAGACAAACACAGTACACCCAAACACTGCAGTGCTTTTTACTTTTCTACATAAACTTGCATCGGAGCTGCAGACATGATCTGTCTGTTTGTCCTTCTTTGAGAAAATGGTTGATGGTTGTCTAGTTATGGAGGACGTCAGGGAGCACGAGCGCAAAGCGCATTGTACATGGTGAAGGAAATCGCATGGTCGTGCTTGTCACTTTAGGTCAGAATAACAACACATGTGAAAATGAGAGCCGTATAGCAGCAAGAAGGCGATTGTAAAAAAAGAAATATAAGGATGTCACCAGAGTGGCTTTTTGATTTCTTGTGCATCTCAGCCACTAGCACCCCATCTGATTTTTTTTGCATAGGTGTAATGTAGTCATCCAACTTCATAATTTATAATGTTGCAATATGTATTTGAATAATGATGGTTGGTTCCTTTACTTGAAAGCTCAGATCTGATTATCATCATTTGTTTTGTTAACAGAGTTTGAGGTTTACTGTCTCATTATTTTTCACACCTTAAAGTTTGCTTTGATTTTTCAGCATTTACACTTGTTTGTTTTAATATAAAGAGATTTGATGTTTTGTTTAAATATTTTAGTTTTTGACAATAAAAAAATGCCTTAGTAATGTTGGTAAATTAAAATAAAGTGGTTAAAAAAATCGATTGTTAATAAGTCTTCAATAATAATCGATACCGAATTATATGAAACATGACATCATAATGTTTTTTTTGCAATATCTCCCAGCCCTAGGTATAGTAATCCTGAAATAAATAAATAAATAAATAAATAAATTAAATAAATAAATAAATAAATAAATAAATAAATAAATAAATAAATAAATAAATAAATAAATAAACGAACAAACGAACAAATGAACAAACTAAAAAAAAATCAATCATCATTTTTGATCAACAAATGAAAGAATCTCAAATAGGTTTGTAATGTGAAGTGTTAATGTTTGTAAATGCATTCAGTATTAATGAGCATTATATTTAATACCATTTTTATTAACCATTATTAAAACATTTTTGATTAAAAGCATTCTTCACAATTTATTATTTGTATACATCACAAAAATAAAGAAAAGGTTTGAACAAGTGTAAAGTTTGTGATTTTTTTAAATGAATGATTTACATATTTTTATATACCAATATTATGTATCTGAAACATATTTGTAACATTTAATGAATCTATACGGTCACTTCTGATCAATGCATATATGCTAAATTAATGTAATATATTTATACATCACAAACTATTATTTATCTAACCATCTAAATGTGAGTGAATTACCCATATTATGATCAATTATTGATCCAAATTTAATGAATAAATGCTGTAAGATTTGCTAGTTCATCGTACCTATAATAAATTAACCAATGCTAGCGAATTAAACTTCACAGTAAAGTGTTACCAGATAGCACATTGATATATACATATACATCCACATACAGTTTCTGGATTAAATGGGTTCAAACGGTCTTAAATTTGCTGAGAAATTTGAATGCTGCAGTACTTAAAAAAATAGGAGAATGGCATACTTTAAGATCAAGCACTGCAGTAAGTAAAAACAAAATGCACGGTAAAAGCTCAGCAGCATATTTTAGACTAATGATGAAATTGAGACAATAATATCATTTCAGATGTGGACAAGGCTATGCTGTAGTGCCTGCCTAATCTCTTTTCAGCCATCACGGGCACTTGTGTGGGGACCATATGCTACACGCAAAACACAGGCCCCTCTTGTGCTATTTTGAGTGGGGAGAGAGAGAGAGAGAGAGAGACTGAGAGAGAGATGAAAACATTTTGCTAGCCTTTCCAATCGGATAACTCATCTTCAAACGCAAAGATGATGAGGAGATCTCAAAAAGCCCTTGATGTCCTTGGTGCAACATAATTACATAAAACAGACATATGTCATTCTCATTCCCACTCAAATGCAGGATTAGCGCTTTGATTAATCACACTTTAATCTGACGACTGAAATTATCGTTCTGCTATCAGCAAGAAACAGGTTTTATTTCAGATGGAGAAATCCCTGATTATTTATGGCCTCCAGCTACTATCTCTCTCTCTCTCTCTCTCTCTCTCTCTCTCTCTCCTGTTCTCTATTTGCTATTCTTCATTGCACAGCGAGAATGATTGCGACTCAATTATCTTCGTGTGAGGCGATTATCTTCAGGGTTAATTTAATCTTCATTGCTCCCCAGTCATATTTCAATTAAACATGCTATCATAGTGTTAACACGTACTTAAACCTGTTATTCCTGTGATTCACTTGCCACTGAAAGGTACAATGAGGCTAACAGATGTCATAATTATGCACTTATTAAACATATTTCACAGCAAGTGAGAGAGGCACTGGGGAAGAAAAGCAGGACCGCTGCGCAGCGAGGGAGCATTAATCTAATGACAATATGCCTTAGTGTTGATCTATAAGACTGACGCAATCTGCCTCTGCTTAATTGTGACACAAAATATATTAGACTGACTAAGGAGTTTAATGTATTAGTAGATTATACTTGGCACACCTTATACCTGTCAAGGACATCTGAAATGGCCCTGTTAGAATTATTAAAACACCTGTACAGCACTGCTAGACACAAAGACACTTGGGGGAAGAAGAAAAAAGTACAACTCTTTTGAAACCAAACCAAACCATACCTCACACAAACCAAGCCAAACCTGGACTTAAATTTAAACCCAAACCCAAACTTCACCTAACCTAACCTAACCTAACCAAAATCTAAACTAAAATAAAGTAAATAAATAAAATAACATAAAAATAAGCAAAAACATTTTAACTGTATGGTAATAAAAAGTAAAAAAAAAAAAAGCAAAAATAAATTTAAGAATAAAAAAAGAGTGAGTGTCTGAATGTGTGAATACTTGCTTACACAGAGAAAAAAATAAACAAACAAATAAATAAAATAACAAGCATAAGCAAAAACATTTTAACTGTATGGTAAATAAATAAATGAATAAATAAATAAAGAGTGAGTGAGTGAATGCATGAATACATGCACACAGTAAATAAATAAACAAAAGTAAGTAAATAAATAAATAAATAAATAAAGATAAGCAAAAACCTTTTAACTGTATGGTAAATAAATAAACAAATAAATAAAAAAACATAAAAAAATAAATAAAGAGGGAGTGAATGCATAAATACATACATACAGTACAATAAATATATAAGTAAAGAAATAAATACAAAAACTAAATAAACAAATAATTACAAATAAAAGAGCGAGTCAATGCATGAATACACAGTAAATAAATTAATTAATTAAATAAATAAAGAGTGAGTGAACGCACAAATACATACACAGTAAATAAATAAATAAATAAATAGTGAGTGAATGCACGAACACAAACACAGTAAATAAATAAATAAAGAGTGAGTGAGTGAATGCATTAATACAAACACAGTAAATAAATAAATAAATAAATAAATAAATGAGTGAGTGAATGCATGAACACATACACAGTAAATAAATAAATAAATAAATAAGCATTTTAACTGTACAGTAAGTAAATAAATAAAAATAAAAAATAAACAAATAGTGAGTGAATGCAAACATACACAGTAAATAGTTTTTAATTCATTTAAAAAAGTTTTTATTTGTATTTAGTATTGTATTGTAAAAGTAATGTATTTAGTAAAATGTAAAAGAATAAAAATAATATATAAAGAATATAAATAATTCAAAAACATACTGTACAACACATGTTAGCCCAAATGAAAGCAGGTGGGTTCAAACCTCTACATAACTTCAATGAAAAGTCCTTTTCTTTTTCTTTCTTTCATTCTTTTTTTTTATATAACCTCTTCCCCTTAAGGTTATCAAATGCAAACCTTTATCAGTTTGACTGAACTTAGTTGGTCCAAGTTACACATATTGCTTTGGTTTCCTTTCCTAAGTTTCACCAATATTTGAACACTGGTGCCAAACACACACATACACACTTAGACACACAAACACAGTCGCACAAAGCGGAAACACCTTTAATAACCACTGATAGGAAATGAGGAGGTCTGGCATCAACTGGATGGCACACACACAATCCAGCCAGCCATACCGAGCCGGGAAATGCTGCCAGCCATGAGCCATGGCACATTAAAAATGTTTAATAAAAAGCATGCACGACTGCACTGATCTCAAAACAACCTGCACCATAAACACACTGCAACATAAACACTGTACACTACAACAAACATTATATGCACTACACACTACCCGCAACATTACAATCACTGCACTGTACGCACAACTTTTCTTCTTTCTATTTCTTCACTTATAATTAAATCAATAAATCTCTATTAATATTTCAGATATATTGCTGATTCAGAGAATAAGCAGGTCTCTGTGCTTAAACTTCTGCGTGCAATAAATTGATTTTAAGTAAGCCTGAGAGGCGTTGCAGAGGAAAGGAAGAGGAGAAAGAAATCCTCCAAGGTCTATTATAAAGCCCATAAACTCATTATGCAATAAAGGTCCTATCGCAGGTTAACATGATTAAAGCTTGAGATTCATACGCTGATATAATTCTTCACATAGGCAGATAAGGTCTAAAAACGGAACTGCTGGATATCAAAGGCAGCCATATTGTGAGGCGTCAGGCCAGCTCAATCACTCTCTCTCTCTCTTACAAACACACACACACACACACACACAAACAAACAAACAAACAAACAAACAAACAAACACACAAATACTCACATACACAAACATGCATCTGGCAGATTGTGAGTGAATCGCTAACTGGAGACTTTCTTTGAGCAGCAGGGTTCAACACTAAGGACTTTTTCTACTGGTCCGATTTGACCAGAGGTTCAGATTTTTACTTGCCCTGCCAAAATGTTTCACTGGCCCCACCAAAAATAAAGAAGTTAATTGCTATTTCTTAGCCACATATTTTAAACAATGTGCCAAAAATAATTTCTAAAAATGTTAAGGAAAATGTGCAGGTGTTTTATTGCAAAACAAAACCTGGCTGACTTGCGATGACAGCAAATGACAGCAAAACATGACAGCAAATGACAGCAAAACATCACAAATTTCTTTTAGCTTATAATTTTATGTTGCCGTCATGTTGCTGCTCTTTGCTGTGTTGGGTTTTACCAGGCTATTGAAAATAATAACGTGCTCACGACATCCAATCAGATAAGCGGAACCAAAGAAGCAATATGGTGTTTACGACTTCACAGAGAATGTAGCGTTCAAATACTTGAAAGCACAAACTATTTCTTGATTTTAAGACTATATATGCATGCAATTGACAAATAGTCATAGGCAAATTAAAATTTAGAGACAAGGCAGCACTGGCCTGATCGGGCCAGTAACAATTCTGTCAACTGTCCCGTGCATCTCTCACACCGTCCCCAGGCCATCGGGCAGTCCTTATTGTTGAGCCCTGTTTAAATCTGTGAGCTGTTAAGTGAAACTCGCTCTGACCGGATCCTTTGAATCAGTGAAGGGTTCTGAGAGACTCGCTCTGACTGGAGGATTTATTTAATGATATTAAAATGAACAGATAAAACATTTTTCACTGACTCACTCACTCATTTTCCTTTGGCTTAGTCCCCAATTCGCAAGATGTCATTGCTGCAGCCCGCAGCTTGATGACGTAATCGATTGTCCACTACATAGTGGACGATCCCACTAAGGTAACGCTTATGCTACTATGACAGCTGAGTTTAGGGAAGGGGGGCGTGTAGGTGATCGTCAACTACGCAGTGGACCTGGTCAACTACGTCATCAAGCACTGGGCTGCAGCGAGGACTGTTTCCCAATTCGGGGCAGCCAAAGGTCAAGCTGCAAACATTTATTCTGCGTTCCAATTCGCATACTTATACTACCCCCTAAAAGTATGTACTTTCTTGTGAAGGAAAAGAATATACTTTTGAGTGTGTATGCAAGCTTTGGAACATACTACTTCCTCATTAACAGATCATTATGTTGCTTATTTATGTTCCCTATCAATTATCTGCACACGTCATCCATATTTCTCTCATATATTTATTTAATAACCTACCTCATTGAAGATTCATCTGTGTGTCAGTCTGACATTCGCGAATCTTTCATGCAGAGAAATCTCCTCAGGTCTTTGGATAATTATGCATTCAGAAGTTCCAAACATATCTTGATATACACTCACCGGCCACTTTATTAGGTACACCATACTAGTACCAGGGTTGGACCCCCTTTTACCTTCAGAACTGCCTTATTACTTTGTGGCATAGGTTCAATAAGGTACTGGAAATTTATAGAGATTTTGGTCCACACTGACATGATAGCATCACACAGTTGCTGCAGAATTGTCGGCTACACATCCACAATGCAAATCTCCTGTTCCACCACATCCCAATGGTGCTCTATTGGCTTAAGTTCTGGTGACTGTGGGGGCTATTTGAGTACAGTGAACTCATTGTCATGTTGAAGAAACCAGTCTGAGATGGTTTACAAGATGGATGTAGCCATCAGAGGATGGGTACTCTGTGGTCATAAAGGATGGAGATGGTCAGCAACAATACTCAGGTAGGCTGTGGTGTTGACACGATGCTCAATTGGTGCTAATGGGCCCAAAGTGTGCCAAGAAAATATGCCCCTCACCATTACACCACCACCAGCCTGAATCATTGATACAAGGCAGGATGTATACATGCTTTCATGTTGGTAATGCCAAATTCTGACCCTACTATCCGAATATCACAGCAAAAATCGAGATACATCAGACCAGACATTTTTCCAATCTTCTATTGTCCAATGTAGCTGAGCCTATGAGAATTTTTGTCTCGATTGGAGTTCTTAAATGACAGAAGTGGCAACCGGAGGGGTCTTTTGCTGCTGTAGTCCATCTGCCTCAAGGTTCGACGTGTTGTGTATTCAGAGATAATCTTCTGCATACCTTGGCTGTAACGAGTGGTTATTTGAGTTACTGTTGCTCTTCTATTAGCTCGAACCAATCTGGCCATTCTTCTCTGACCTCTGGCTTTAACAAGGCATTTGCTGCCCACAGAACTGCTGGTACATGCCTAAATGCAGTGAGTTGCTGCCGTGTGGTTGGCTGATTAAAAATTTGCGTTAACAAGCAGGTGGACAGGTATACCTAATAAAGTGGCCGGTAAGTGTAAGATCATTGTTGTTGCAAATGAAATATAACAAAAACGTGATTTAAATAATTTCCAATTGGCAAGATCAATAGTCATTCAAACAACTTTACTAAGCCTTTCTACTTGATGGTTGGTCTCTTGCGTCTGCCATGTTTGTAGTTTATTTACACTTTTTTTACCAGAGTTTGTAGTTCAGATCGAATTCACATCTAACGCAGAATATATTGAGAGTAATATTAGCAGTTGGAGTACAGACAGTTCTACACTTTGAAATTTTACCCATCTGACTGATCAAAATTAGACAAGCAACCAATGCATAAAATAAATGTAATTTATCACACATCTGCAATACCTATAATGCATATACTATTATCACGATAATGATAATTTTGACCAGACTATCTGAAAGAGTGACTTGTTATAGTAAATGGAGACCAGATCATTTGAATCAGTGAACCTTTAAACAGAGACTCACTAGGATGGATCATCTGATGAGTTGTTAAAGAGATAGTTCACCCAAAAATGACAATTCTGTCATTATTTACTCACCCTCTACTTGTTCCAAAACTATTTGGGTTTTCTTTATTCTGTTTCTCCTAAACACAAATAAGATACACTGAATAATGTTAGTAAGCAGCAGGCAATGACTTTCAGAGTATTTTTTCCTGCTGCTGGTTTCCAACATCATTCAGAACATACTGTATTGTATTGTGTTTACCAGAGGAATGATATTCATAAAAGCTCAGTGAATCTATAACTGTGATCAGCAAACTGATTTAACAGGTTAACCCCTCCATGTGGCCAGATCTACTCATTATAATAATTGCGTTATTGGAATTGATATTAATACTATTAGTGATAACGTCATAATTTAAGCATTATTAAAGCAGGACGAGAAAGTTTAGGGTTAATAATTCATTATCTTGTTTGCAAAAAAACAATATTTCAACTGAATTGGTACTTCTATTTTTTTCCAATTAATTATTCCAATGAATTATTATACTAATTATTATACTAAATCATATATTAAATCATTTATTGTAAATCTGGGCTCATAACCAAGTCAACCTGTATATAATGTTCATAGTACATCCATCTGTAAATATCACCATAGTTTTTCTAAAACTGCACCTTATAATTTATACCTGTATTCTGCACTTGCTGCTATTGCACTTCTGGTTAGACCTAAACTGCATTTCGTTGCTTTGTACTTGTACATGTGTAATGACAATAAAGTTGAATCTAATCTAATCTAATCTAATACTAATATATAACATTGATATCAACCCCCATACCTGACTCATTTTTCCAGACCCTGGCTACGGTCATGGTTCAATCATTAATTAAACACTGCTATATTTCAATATAACAAGAAAATATATGTTTTTTATGATAATAGAAGATATTAATGTATATATAAATATAATGTTGTTGCAAAGAAAAGGTTTTAAATAAAAAAAAAAAAAGTACAGATACTTGAAAAATGTGTATGCGTAACTGTAATGGAAGAATACAAGAATACATACAACACAGAGAGTATACCACCACAGCCAGAAACATAAAGGTGTATAAAACAGATTCTCATCTGTAATTCAAAATATGAAAATGTCTCCAAACACAGCAAGCTTTTCATGATATCTGAAAAGGTTCCCATAATATAATATTTCAGAGATCAGACAAATTACAGCATGTTTTGTGTGTGTGTACAGTCAAGTGGAGCAAAAACTTCTTATACAAGCTAAGCCAAATAATAATAATAATAATAATAATAATAATAATAATAATAATAATAAACACAAAATAAATACACTTAAAATTAAATACACTTTTTTATCATTATTTACATCATACTCCAAGTCAGTGATCTAATCTAAAATGTAAAAATAGATAATTAAATCTCCTTGCCACATAACCACTCTTTTCTTTCTCAAGTAACTGGACAAAATAATTTTATTTTAAGCAAAGGCATACATTTTACAAAATGTTACATATAAAAGCATTATCAGATTTTAGGACAGCGCTTTTGGTTAGTAAACATCAAACAGTTTTGCCGCGTCCAAGCCGTTTAGCCGCATCTTCCCTAGCATTTGGTATTTTGTGGTTAACTCTTAACATATGCAGTATAGCTGGGAGGCAGGCATCACACAAGACTCTGGAAATTCTTAGGAAATGGTGAAAAGACACGGAAATGTGTAAAGAACTCTGCCAATTTTCACTTCAAATGTTGTCAGAGAAAAGAAAGAGAGAGAGGGAGAACGACTGAGAACGAACCAGTCAGAGAGAACCCTTTTCTCACAATCTCTATAGAATTTTTAGTAATGTGTGGAAGAAAAGTTACACATTTAATGAACAACACTTCCAAGAGATATCTTACTGCATCTCAAAGCTTTTTTTGGAACATGTTGTTAAACATTCATTTACATGAAAGATCAGTGCCAGCCACTGGCAAACCTCCAATCTGAATATCTAATGAGGCTACACAGAAAATAAAGTGCCAAACTGAATCAAAAGTATTTATTCCATGCCAGTGTTTCAGGTCATTTTCTATTGTGCAACATTTATTTTGTGTTTATCTATACATCCTTTTTTGAGGTTGTTTGTTTGAGATTAATGTGAGGATGCATTTCATGCAACACAGTATACATGTACAACATTTAATGATAAAAAGTAGACAACAAATATTTTATGTTGCTTTAACTTATTTTTATAAGTTAATCAGGTTTGAATACAGGGTTCTATACAAAGTTTTACTTAATATTTTGAGTCAGTTTGATTGATGCAAGTTGAGATGCCTCAAAAAGTTAATTTGATTCAACAAAAAAAATTAAGGAAACAACATTTGTTTTTACAGTGTACAGCAACAATCCGATATTACCATGATTTGAATTGATTTAATTACCTTCATTTGGCTAAAGTCATACTTAAATTGTATACAAATCAAATTAAGATATGGAGGGGATTTTTGTTTCATTCATTCATTTTCTTTTTGGCTTAGTCCCTTTATTAATCTGAGGTTGCCACAGCGGAATGAACCGCCAACTTATCCAGCATATGTCTACACAGCGGATGCCCTTCCAGCTGCAACCCATCTCTGAGAAACATTCACACACACACACGCTACGGACAATTCAGCTTACGCAGTTCACCTATACCACATGTCTTTGGACTAGTGGGAGAACATGCAAACTCCACACAGAAATGCCAATTGACCCAGCTAAGGGTCAAACCAGCGACCTTCTTGCTGTGAGGCGAACGTGCTACCCACTACGCCACAGTGGCGCCCTGGGTTTTTGTTTCCACATTATTAAAGTAAATCATCTTAATGACACTTTTACAGTTGTGTAGCGTTTTTTTACCAGATTTTTTTTGCTCAACAATTTCCGGCAATGTTTTCATGAAAAATAATTAACTGCAATTGATCCTTTCTTAAAACTAAAAACTGAAATGCATAAAACTGTATATTGTACCACAATGAAGCTGAACTGCCGTTCTAAAATTCTGTACAGGTAAAAACAATGTTTTGGATTTACGTAAAACATGTTACACCATTTTTGCATCACTCTTTTAAAGTAAATCGAACTTGAAGCTATCTGTAAAGTTAACAAGTAGTGTTAACATAATATTTATGTAGTTTACTTAATTATTAATAAGTTAACTTGAGGTCTTACACCAGTTGTGAATCAAGCAGTATAAGCAATCTTACACTTTTTTCCCTCCATTCCATCCTAATCTTAACCACAGGCTCTATTATTCACCACAATGATAACACTACAAATATCAACATCACAGAAAGCTCTTTAAATCCCAACATAGCACATTCATTCATTCATTCATACATTTTCTTTTTATTCTTCACCACAGCAGAATGAACCACCAACTTATCAAGCACATTTTCCAAAGTGGATGCCCTTACAGCTGCAACCTAGTACTGAGAACCAACACAGCACAATAAAGTCTAATTCATGTCTCCTTGTTAATCTTGTAAAAAAATACACAGAGTAATTCATTATTTGATTAATTCATCTACTTTTATGTATTCATCATATACAGTCTGATGCAAAGCATGTCAGGAACTAGAAATCAGCTACTTTACATGTTATGTTAGATTTACTTAATTTCAACCTGCAATGCTAGTTGACATGTCCTAAATTTTCCTACTGTATTTATGCACATATTTATAATGTTTATTTTATGGCTTTTAATCCATCATTTTAAATACATTTTTTGAGTTGAACAAATATATCTTACAGTAAGTAAACCAGTTTTAAAATGTATGTATGTTTTGTTTTGTTTTGTTTTTTTGACGTCAGATGGCACCATGGCGGACATAAAGACATGTACCGTTAATCGTTCTATGAACTTTAAGATAAGGAACATGAAAGGAATATGCCAAAAAACAAAACACCTTAATCATAATAGTGTCTTACTCTGAATGGGGTAAGTAATCAGATTACTGGTGACCATAATGTTTGAAGTTTAGTGTAGGGTTTGTGATAGTAGATTTTAGTAGATAGGGTATTTGGTGGCCCCGCATACAGCATGTGTGGTACAGAAGGCCAATCGAACATGTCACATGAGTCTGGTGTGAAATGGTGACCCGCGAGCTGTACTGCATGTAAAGACAAGGCGAATTAAAACACACACATGTGCAGTCCACACCTGGATGCACACATATAATTTAGTTATCATTAGAGACACATGTTCAGAGTGAGCTCCATGTAGGTTCCCTGAATAAGATCTGCTGAAGTACAGTCTCTCCCTCTTTCTCTCTTCCTCACATCCGTTGCTGGTGGAGCGATACCACATGCACCAAGAGACGCATTCATTTACACTGGCACGCAATCCTCACACGCGCACACACACACACACAGAGAGAGAGAGAGAGAGAGAGAGAGAGAGAGAGAGAGAGAGAGAGA
>CAIGQQ010039163.1:4994428-5005701 GCA_903798035.1 Danio albolineatus
AATAATAATAATAATAATAATAATAATAATAATAATAATAATAATAACAGTATTTTTGACAATCAACATTTTAGGATAAAACAATAATAAATAGTAATTAACAGTATTTTAGCAATAAATATTTTAAGATAAAAAAACAACAATAATAATAATAATAACAATAATAATAATAATAATAATAATAATAATAATAATAATAAACAGATCAGTCCATCAACATTTTATTTCTCTCCCTGTGTCTCGCTCTCTCTTGCTCTCCCCAAAGCCCAGACCACAGGTTGAGAGTCTGTGGGACAGGAATTCCTCTAGAAAATGTTGTCTGTGTGTTTGTCTTTGAGTGAATAATGCAGGAGAGTCGTGGGCCGAGGGATTGGATGGGGATCATCAGAGGCGAGGTTTTCCTCTCTGGGACAACATTGTGTACGGGGGCAGTGGGACGTGGTTTGCTTGTGTTAGTGTTTCTGAGGACACACACATGCTCTATTCTGGCAGTGTTCAGAGTTAATCCCCACTCAGCCACGCTCCACGCTGCGAGACAGCAATATAGCACACACACACACACAGGATAAAACAGTCTATATCAACACAAGACCCCTTTATCATGAAGTCATGGGTCATTTTTGATCTCTCTCTCATTGATTTACATCCAAATATCTTTTGAGCTACTTTACTATCTGATGCTAAATAGCCATATGCTCCATAACTTACAACAATAAAGCCTGTATATTATTTTAGACATGAATGTTGAAAGACTCCAGGTTTCAGTGTGTTTGAATTCATCGCATAAAGCCACGGTTGCATGTTGTCGTTTATTTCGGCAAGAATTTCCAGTCGGTCGCATAACTCCTGGATTTCACAGCGGCGTGAATTTGATTTCTTTCTTTTAAAAGCCTCTTTGTCTAAGTGGAAAAATACCAAAGTGTTTTCTAGCTCGTCTGCCTTTGAAGCCGAGGGGTATAAGTGCCACTGAATGTGTGAGGCAGCCAGTGCTGTGCCACTCTGTGTGTGGGTACTTCCTGTGCCATGTTTTGTGGAGTTTTTTTCCCTCTTCTCAGTGAAGGGGCAGGAAGAGGTTTTCTATGCCAGCACACCACACTCCCTGTGAAAGGATCAGCGGAGGAGATGTGACCAGTTCTGAGGTATGAACCGCTTCATTTGTCCCTGCGTGGGCTTCCGTAGGGCAGAATTACAGTAGGAGAAAGACGGCTGACCGAAGACTGATGAAGTTTTGCCAGAAAGGTCAATGCCACACACGCACACACACAGCCCATGTGCATGCATGGCCTTGTAGAGGATTGTTGTGATGGCTTGCAGCAATTCAGCCATTTATTTTGTGATTCTGCCTTGTGTATGTATGATTCTTGATACTTTTATTCATCAAGGATGCATTCGATTGAAAAAGAGACAGTAAATGCCATAATAAAGTAAACATGGTTTCAAACAAGTGCTTCCACAAAAATATTAAACCGCATAATCATCTTTAACATTGATAAATCAGTAGATTTGAATGATTTCTAATCTCAGTAATGCTGAAAATTCAGCTTGACAAAACACACTACATTTAAGAGTAAATAAAAATAGAAAACGTTTTAATTATATATAATAATATATAGTTTCAGCACTGATATCACAATG
Source organism: Danio albolineatus (assembly GCA_903798035.1). Taxonomy (NCBI): domain Eukaryota; kingdom Metazoa; phylum Chordata; class Actinopteri; order Cypriniformes; family Danionidae; genus Danio; species Danio albolineatus. The sequence goes on from CAIGQQ010039163.1 coordinate 4,996,064, forward strand.
TGTGTGTCCGCAATAGTCACATAGCAGGATGTGCAATCCTAAATTGGGATTATAGTCCGTCAACAATTGAGAATACATGGAGTCATTGCAACGTATAACCATAACAGAGTGAAACTTTATCACTTGCATGTGTTATAAAGGCATTTCAAGAAAGTGTAAAGCTTCCGGGCACAATAACGTAAAACATTTGTAGCTTTAATAAAGAAATGTATTGATTTTTTTTATTTTGTAATAATCATGACTAAACTGTTTTTTACATTACATTATTACATTTCTGTATCTGAATACTGATTTACTTTCTGGAAAACCATTAAGCGCTGTTTATTTGACTTTTTTCTTTGCTCTATTGTAATTATTCTTGCAGATGTATTATTATTATTATTATTATTATTATTATTATTATTATTATTATTATCATTATTGTTGTTGTTATTGATGTTATTATTATTGTTATTATTATTATTATTATTATTATTGTTGTTGTTGTTATTATTGATGTTATTATTGTTGTTATTTTATTATTATTATTATTATTATTATTTTATTATTATTTATTTATTTATTTTTTAAATACATGATTCACACAAAATCGACCCAACCAAAATCGACCCCCCCACAAATAGAGCTATTCAAGTCATCTAGTAAAATTCTATTCATATCGCAATATGTATATATTGCAGAAAAAGATCACAATGTCAGATTTTTTCAACATCGTGCAACCCTAATTTTAATATGTAATAACTGTTTATTTTGTTTTTACTGTGTTTTTTAGTCAAATAAATGCATCCTTGTTGAGCAGAGATTAAAGTAATAATAATAAAAAATTGTTTTAATCAGTAGTAATTTGTAACGTTGTCACTGTGAATATTCAGCCTCATAATATAATGTGTTTTATAAAAATAAATTGAGGCAAATCAATCAGTAGATGTATGCGATTGACACAAAAGAAGAATAAAAGCAGCTTGTTTGGGATCCTCATTGTCTTGTCTTCTCTGATGAAGTTATGCTGTGTCAGATCATTTGTCATAAAACATGTCTTTAGGAAAAGTCAGTCTGCGAGCTGCTTCTCCCTGAGAGAGACTCATCTGTCTACACACACACACACACACACACACACACGGGACGTAGGACACACTGGGAGATGGGCTACCATTAATCTGCCGTGACTGGGGGAAATTGTGTCTTTGTAATGAGTATTAGGTGTGCATCTACATGAATTAAAGCTAAATGAGTGTCTGATTGATCACCAGTGCTAAATGACACAGAGCAGAGCGTCATTATGCTTTAGCAGTGACTGTATCATATCGGGATGATTAACACACTCGGCCCGTCTCAAGAACATGTTTATGTAAACAGAAGAGAATTGTGGCTAACAGAAGCGCCGTTGCCTGCTTTCAAAGGCATTGTAGTGCTGTTTTTTTCTTCTTCATAATATGTGTTAAAGCTTTGTGTGAATTATTTTGTTTATGTGTGTGCGTGTGCTGAAACGCAGCGTGATCAGTAGCACTCCAGATGCACTCTTTCCAGCTGTTTGTTTGAATTTGCTGACAGTATTTATGTTTATAGTTCAGCTTAGTGTTGAACTAATTGAATTTTACCTATTCTTTATCCCGTATCACAACGTTTATGTGCATATTTTTCAATATAGTAAATACAGGTTCTGATTGTTGGGGTCACTAGTTTGTTTATTCATTTATTTGTATTTATAAAGATTATACAGTCGTATTTTATTCGGAAATGATGTGTTAAATTGGTCACAGGGACAGAAAAAACGTTTTTAGAAAACAATTTTCTATATTTTTTAAAATTTGAAATCTTCTATTCGCCAAAGAATCTTAAACAACACCTATCACTATGTTTTTTCACTTTAATAAGATATTTAAGATAAAATATTTAATAATATCTAATTCAGTTTGGTAATATGAGTGCTATCTTTTTCAACTGCTTTGTCTTAGCATAAATAAAATATTTAAACTACCTAAAAATAGGGGGAAAAAATATTATAGCCATATTGTGATGTATGTTTGCATTGAAAAATGGTTTTATATACATAAACAGTATATTAAATGTAGGGAACGTGCTTATTTTTATGTTTTAATGACATTTGTGGAGATTAAAAGGTCAATTTAAGGTTGAAAAGGGGTTTTTGATAAGGTCTTGCTGATAGATTGTTAACATCAGGTTCTAAATGTAGTGGCAAGATAAAGATTCACAGTTACATATTAAATGTTAGATATAATACAGTATGTCAGGACTACGATGTCTCCATATGTTTTAGAAAATTGTCATTAAATGTTTCTTGTTATTTATATTTATATTTTTTGTGTGTAAACTGTTGTTACACTGAATGATTATTTATGTGTGTGTGTGTGTGTGTGTAAGTAATAATGATACATTTAGAGGTTTGCAAATATCTTTCATCCTTGACCAAATGATCTTCCATAATAAATGTACCTTGTTTTCTGATCAAAAATATGTAGCTCTGTGCGCTTAAGTAAGCATGAACTAACTGCGCCAATCAAAAACTTTCAAACAGTGGTTTATTTACAATATTATTTACATTGAAAACAGTTGTTTCTCTACGGATAAACCGCTGTATAAAAGAAACAAGGGTCTCATATTCTCTAGTCACTGGCACGCTCACAGACGAGACGACTACAGTATATGTGTGTTTGTAGGGTGTTTTTGATGTTTCAGCCAAATTCTCTCAGGTGTTTTTACATCGTCTGGCATTTATGTGCAACAATAGTTTTGTCTTCAAGCAGACAACACAACACACCAGACCAACCTCTGTTCCTTCATAAAGTCCAGGCCAACTCCTGTGTTCTAAACTGTAGCTTAAGAAAACTAATAACAAATAGGTCTTTCCAACTCTCAAATCCAATTGCTGAAGATGTATAATTAGGCACAAACTCTTAAAAAAAGTGCTTTGTTTAAAGAGATAAGACCCATGGCAGAGACTGTAATTTTCTAAAGCCCATTAGGACACTTTCCAGATATCTAGCTGTGAGAGGTGCAAGGTCGCGTCACCTTGAGTCTCGACATATTTACTGTACCTGGACGCGTTAATGTTCCACTGTAAGCACAGATGCCATAATTATTCTGTCGTGCTCCCTGTAGGGCTAATTGTTTTAAAAACCGTAATTAACAGGCATCAGGACCAAACTCTTCTTCCACCTTCCTGTAACTCATTTACAGTCTCGCTTCATGTTTTTGCACTCTTTTTTTTACACTCTGTCTTTCTGTCTTTGCCTTTGTGTGTTTTTATGTTGGTTGCTTTGCTTTGGTCTTCTGGCCTGAAGGCTACTTTTACATAATGTACTTGCAAATCATTTTTGATCCTCTGATTTTATTTACATTTATTTATAAATTTATTTTTTCATGATTGAATATTACCATGTGTTGAGTTGTTTTATTTGAGCATGCGGTATCAAAGACATCTGTGTAAAAAGGAGGGGGAAAAAATATATATATATATATATATATATATATATATATATATAATATATAATAAATAATAAATAAATATATAATATATAATAAATAATAAATAAATATATAATATATAATAAAATATATATGTATATAAACAAGTATGATTAATACTAGTAATACTGCTATATGAAAAGATGTAAACAGTTTCATTTTAGATTTTTGTTCATTTAAAAACAAGTATTTTATTACTATTATTGCTTTTGTGTATATGGTTAGTTGTGTAAATAGGTTAGGTTAGGTATATGGTTATGTTTTATGGTTAGCAGGACAGTTTTAGATATATTTACAAATTTAATTAGATTTTAATATTAATTTAGAATTTAAGAACATCAACTGGTTAACATGACAGTTATATTAAATTATAATATTGACAGTCAATTTAACATGTAATAACAGCAACAATTACTATTATATTATTATAATAAGAAATATTATTTATTTATTTATTTATGTTTATGATTAATAAATCAATCATGTTTATTATTATAAATCATGTTTATTATGAAAAAATCAATTATTATTGTTACATCCACGAGTAGACCTACGTGTAGTATTATCTGTAATATTGCTGTGTTATACCAACAAGTTTTGGATTTATTTATTAATTTTAAATTGTTTATTTATTTTACATTTATTATTATTGTTGTTTGCTAATGTGTTTATTTTATGGTTAGCATCACAGTTTATATTAAAGAACAATATTAAATTATCATATATATATATATATATATATTTGTAGTAATTTTAAGAATTTCTTCAGTCACATATTAAATCATCAGAATTTGTTATTCATTCCAGTATTTAATATCAACAACAATATTTATTAATTGTTTTAATATCCTCAACAACACAACCGACACATCTGACAGTTCAGCAGTAACTGAGAAAAAAGAAACTGCTCAGTCCTGTGCCAGACTTGTTGTCCATGTTATTTGGGCAAACATGCAGTAACGAATCACTTACCATATTAAATCCAGGATGCATAAAATAAAAGCAGCAGCATCCCGTTCCAGGCCTTCACTCATTTCGTGCTGCTTTTGCTTACTTTAAATTATTCAGTGCTTTGACTTTTTTTTTTTCTTTTCTGTCAGCAACTGTGTGTTTCCCAGTGACGATATTCTGCCTGCGCTAATCGTTTCCTAGCGTCTGCCGTTTTATGACTGACATAGCAATAAGCAGATTGTCCTGATATTTATGCCTCGTGCGGCTTAGAGAGATAATTAAAGTATATAAATTAATCAAGTGCAATTAATTAGGGGCTTTATGTTGGCAGCGGTACATCCTCGCATGTATAATTTATATTTATTGATTTGTTTGCTTTCATTAGCCTATGAGATAACAGTTGAAATGCATTAGCGGAGAGGGAAATGCAGAATTAGAATGAGTGCAATCGTGTGCCGGCGCAGTAATTGATAGATCAGCGGCCACTCAATGCTAATACGCTGCAGTGTTAACTGTCATAAGTGCACACGATCGATGACTGATATTTCCCTCCATATCTGGCCCTTGATTAATGGTGTTTTTGAAAGCAGCAACCTGGTTAATGGTAAGTTGATAGGCATGCTAAATTTACTGTTTAATCAGCTTGTGGATTTATATTGGCAGTGGAGTTGGCCTGAAACGCCACGGCGCTCCGCGAGACTATTTGCACCAGTCAGCAGCCTGGATAAGCATTTACTGTAGGGCTCTCCGTTGATTTTTCATTGACCCTACAGCTATCATTCATCAAAAACCTGTTGAGAAAGAGAGAGATGAACTGATAGAGAGAGAGATGGTTCTTCCATTTCATAAATTAAGGATATTGGTGATATGACTGTATGAAAACATTTCTTCTTACAGTAATTGCTGAAGCTTTTGTATGTAATATTGTGATGCTGTTGACATAAGCTGCGATTTTTATCTATTTCATTAAAAAATGACGTTTGCTCTTTGTTCAAATTATTAAAATGAGCTGAAACAACACAATCCTTGAGTTTTTTGGGTGAACAACTTGTAAACAATCCTGGGTTCCACACAATACTCTCTCATATTGTCCCAACACAAATCGATTAAGTTAACTTAATTTTTCCAAATTTTAATAGATATTTAGTAGAAAAAAATAAGTTGTCCCCAAAAACTCAAGAATTGTTTTGTTTCAGCTCATTTTAAATAAGTAGTTTGAACAAGCAGCACAATATTTTTTAAGTGTACAATAAGGTCTCATTAGTAAATGTTTTATGGTTAGCATTACAGTTCCAGAGGTTAAAGTACAGTTAAATAATAAATTCAAATATTTTGGTAATAATTTTCACATGTATTATTATTATTGTTGTTGTTGTTGTTGATAAATTATCACAAATTTAAGGAATTGAAGGGATTGCTTGTCAAAAAATTCTGCCATTATTTACTCGCCCTACTGAATTTTATTTATTTATTTATCAATTCAGTTCAAACTGCTTATTTAAAATAAGCTAAAACATTACAATTCTTAAGTTTTTTTTGCAGACAACTTAATTGTTTTGTGTTCAGTTTACTTAGATTTGTAAAATAAAAGTTAATTTAATGGATATGTGGTGGGATAACGTTAAGAAATTGTCTGTAACCAAGCATTCTGACAGTACTTGTTTGAAAATCCTTTTTTTTTTTGTACACACAAAACCATATTTTGAAGAAAGCTAGACACCTATAATCATGGACAACTTTATTAGTAATAACTTCGTTAATGGGCACCATGGTGGCACAGTGGGCAGCACAATCGGCTCACAGCAAGATGGTCGCTGGTTTGAGTCTCAGCTGGGTCAGTTGGCATTTCTGTGTGGAGTTTGCATGTTCTCCCCGGCCACGTGGATTTCCTCTGGGTGCTGCGGTTTCCCCCACAGTCCAAAAACATGTGGTATAGGTGATTTGGGTTAGCTAAAATTGTCTGTTGTGTATGTGTGTGAATGACTGTGTATGGATGTTTCCCAGTGATGAGTTGCAGCTGGAAGGGCATCCGCTGTGTAAAAAAATATATGCTGGATAAGTTGCTGGTCCAATCTGCTGTGGCGACCCCAGATTAATAAAAGGTTTAGGCCGAAAAGAAAATGAATGAATGAACTTTATTAAATAATTGAGTTGCAACTTTTGACTTCTATTGATTGGTAAACATTAACTAATAAAGGTTTTTACAAGTAGTTTTTATCATTACTTAAGTTTACTAATATTAATAAATGTAGCCTTATAATAAACAATCTATTTGTTTACACAGAATAAGAATATTTTGAATCAATATCTCAGATATTTTGAATGTTAGATTAACTTATTGTAATGTTTATGTTTGATATTAAATAGGATATTAAAATGAATTTGGTGGAGATTTTAAAATGAAAAATATATACATTTTGAAAACAATATCATGCACGTTTGTTATCAAGATACTACATATTGCCACACGTCTTTTATTTGTCTCTGTGTATTACAGTAGGTGAGATATGATTTGTATTTCTAGAAATCACTCATAGATATATTCACAACAGTACATTAAACATAAGAGTAATAATCAGAGTAATAATAATGATTGACGTTGTGTGAGCTGTACAGTATGTGAGTTTTAAAGATCACCGATCCTGGTAAACTCTGCACTATATACAAAGTTGTAGCACAAAAAAGAACTATCATGTGTTTCTGTTTGCTTTACATTTATTTGACAAATGTCCAAGCGTGTGGTCAGAGGTCGTTGTCATGGGAACCTGCAGTAAGACAGATGATGGTGCCTTCGGCCTCATTGTACTAATTGCCCAGGTAGAAGGAGTCTCTCTCTTTCTCTCTTTCTCTCTCTCTCTTTTTCTCTCTTCTACTTCTCTACTTTTTCTGTGCACAGATCAGCAGAAGAGCTGATCAAAAAAATGTAAAAATCTGCATACAATAAACAAAGAAAACTTTTTAAATGGTTTGAATCGGCCATTTTGTTGATGTTGTTGTTGTTTTAACAGTATCAGCTATTTGTTTATACATTTTCCAGGTGTGAGAGATTTTAAGTTTTTACTTTGAGAATTCATTATGATTTGATTCTTTTAATAATACATTTTCTTTTCAATTTAAATGACTTATTATTATTATTATTATTATTATTATTATTATTATTATTATTATTATTATTTGAAAACTTCTGATTAAGTTTATAAGTATCCAATGTGTGCGTAAGTATTCAACAATATTAATGTTTTATTATTATTATTATTATTTTATTTTTTTAACGGTTGTGATAATTTATTAACTTTTTGCAGTTTTGAGGAACTCCTTTATTCAGAATAATTTAATTGTTTTTTTTTATTTCAATTGTAAATAGTATTTCTGAGTATAGCAAAGTATGTTTAATTGATGAGTTTACTATTATTAATATCTGTTTGCGCATCAGTCACAGAAACCTTTTAACTATTTTTGCTTTCTCTGAGAGAGCACACCTTATCCTGGGAACAGCTGGACATGTTTGGTGTGCCTTGCATATGTTTCTGTCCTGTATCAAAATGTGTGTGTGGGTATAGAAAGAGACCATATTGACTACTAGCTGGCTGTTTTTTTAAAGCCGCTGTGGGCTATCAGGTTTCCCACTATGGACCCCCCGGGACTAACATGGCTTCCACTTTTCTTTGCGGCTGTGGAAGTCGTCGACTGAAACCAACCGGGGGGTCAAATCAATCGGAGTATTTATGACTCAGAAATGTGACACTCTTTCTTAAATGCTGTTGTTCCTTCTTGATTTAGCCTTTAAGGTAGGTGTGTGTGTGTGTGCGTGTGTCTGTGTGTGTGGAGATTTGTCTGAGTGTGTGTGTGTATCAGCGTCTCTTCATGCACGTCTGCCAGACACTGTGTAAGATGCTTTATGACCGCTGCACCAAATTGTCTTTTCCCCCGTCTCACCCCTTGTAAACAAAGATGGGTTAATACGTTCTTTTGATGACAGTTTTATGGAAAGCTTTTAGTCCTTGAGTATGTATCATATTTACTGTAAGTATACTTCAACTACAAAGGCAGGTCACGGGCTCATAAATCCACTCAGGGGGGCTGTTACACACAGCGAGTCATTTATTCAAATATACTGCGCAAGTATGATTGTTATCTTATTGGCTGAAGACATGAAACCTTTGTGTTCCGTCGTACTGTATCAACACTGGAGGAGCCGGACAGTGACTAACTCCTCTTCCCACGTGCACTTCTGCAATACTGCGTTATCAGACAAAAGCTCTTATAATTGAAAACATTTCTTTTAGCTAAAGGTGAACAAGGTCATCATATTCATTGCTCATACAGTCATGGATGGCCAAAATGTGTTGGACCATTGGGAAACATGAGCAAAGATTGACATGAAAATAAATCGACTTATATGGACTGTTTACCCTTATTCTCAAAAAAACTTACTTATTTTTTTTTCCTGTATATACAAAGAAGCCAAAATTGTTCAAATGAAATTTTTATGAGTGAAATATATATATATATATATATATATATATATATATATATATATATATAATTTTTTTAGGTAACACTATTTCGATGTTCCATTTAAGTATTAGTAGACTGTCTACTTAACATCTGTTGATACTGACATTCAACAGACATTTAGTACATATCAACTTACACTTACCCTACCCCTAACCCCAACTTAACAGTCTGGTTATAATATAATGAGAATTAGTTGCAATGTAACTTAAATTCAACAAACGGACCTTTAAAATAAAGTGTGATCTTTTTTTTTAAACACACCTGAGTATGAGTATGAATATGAAACAAAAATGCCACTCATCCTTCACAAATAAAACAAAGAGAGTAGTTCAGTGAATATGCAGCAAAAAAAAATAAAACAAATAAATAAATTCCTGTTTCAACATTTGGTTAATAAGTTAGTCAAATGAAATGTTATAAATATGCCAGACATGTGTCTATATTGTCCTGATGTACAGTACGGTGTGGAGGATAGTTTGAGTGACAACACTGTCCAAGGAGTATTGCTGAAGAACTGCAGAAACTTGTGTAGTCAGAAAAAATGGATAAAAAATAAATAAATAAAAAAATCTAACAGTATCTTATTTTCCACAAGCGGTTTAGAAACGGTTGCACATGCACATGCACACGCGCACACACACACACACACACACACACACACACACACACACACACACACACAC
>CAIGQQ010039163.1:5039583-5051235 GCA_903798035.1 Danio albolineatus
GTGTGTGTGTGTGTGTGTGTGTGTGTGTGTGTGTGTGTGTGTGTGTGATTAAGTATGAATGTTTCCCAGTACTGGGTTGCAGATGGAAGGACAGCCGCTGTGTTAAACATATGCTGGATAAGTTGACGGTTCATTCCTCTGTGGCAAACCCTGATGAATAAAGGGACAAAGCCAAAGGAAAATGAATGAACACAAAAGTAAAAAGAATGAATAAATGTTGGTAACCTAAATGTTGATGATTTTATCATCTTAAGCGGCTTGAATGAAGACAATAGAAAGGGAAAAAAAGAGCAATGATATGTAAGTGATATGACAAGGCTCTGCTAGAAAAACAAATATACACATAAAAAAAGGTACGGTGTGTGTTCTTTTTAGTTCATTAAAGACCATTGTCTTTGCCATATTCTAGATAAGTTGCAGAAGTTTTGGATAAAAGAACTCCCAAGGATGGCAATGATCCAACTGGACAGAACCAGATTTTGAACAAGGAGTTACATAACATTCTTCAGTTGGTAGGGTCTAATCTTCCTAATGTTGTATCAGGCAATTCTGCAGGACTAGAGTGGAAATGCTTATTAATGACAAATCTTAGCAATACCATATAGCTAGATTAAAGAGAAGTGGTCCAAGAACTGAGCTCTGAGGCACCCCAGTATCTAGATACTGTAACTTGGACAACTCACAACAACTTTAAGGTCATTCCTAAAAGGTAATACTTGAACCACTGGAGTGGTACAGTACGGTACGTTTCGGGTCAGTACGGGTCACCTTTATCAGGCTTGCGTTTCCACTGCTAAAGGGTACTCTTTTGGTGGGCGTGGTGTACAACAGAAAGTTTGTCAATGTCATTTTCGCTGGAGGAAATGTCTACAGTAAAGCTTTATGGGTCATTCACAAATCATACGAGAAGCACTTCTCACAAAACAGATGCTTTATTATACACATAAACACTGCTGTAAAAATGTCATTACTGACTGAACATGATCTGATTATAACTGCAGATCAATGATGCGAAATAGCCTACGCTCTGCAATTATATAAAATAAATAAATAAATGCAGCATATATGAACACATACATTTATGCCTTATTTAGGTTCAAAAACAATACGAAATAGAGCCCCATCTGTGCAAACCTCTCATCTGTTTCTTTTATCTTCACCAGTACATGTAACTCCGTCATTCCAAGTTTATAATAGTCCAGGTTAAGAACTTTGTTATTTCAAACATTGACGTGCACGCGAGCGCAAGAGACAAAGCGAAACCTCTCGCGCTTATGGGCTCGTAACCCATAAGAATCTGCTCTTCTCCTGGCTTTGTGGCTGTTCAAGACGACGACAAGGTTTGTTTAAGCTCGGGTCGACCATGGCTCGTTGTTATATGCTGATATTATTTCGGAGCATTGTCTCTCGGCTGTGTCTTTTGTTTTCATTCTGGCTTGTTGCGCAAACAAATGACGTATCTCTATAAGCCAATGGCGTTCAGCTGCGCGTCTAGCTCCACCTTACAGCACCCTTTGGTTCGCTTGGGACCCTTTGCAAAGGGTGACTAAAGAGTGGTACGGTACGGTTCGGTACGCTTTTAGACAGTGGAAACGGCCTTTAAAGCGTACCGAACCGTACCGTACCACTCAGTGGAAACGGGCCATTAGTTTAATGTCTCCTGAAGCCAGACTGTTTGCAGTCCAGGAGCTTGTTCTTTGTGAAAAAGACGGAGACTTGAAATGTTTTTGCAATGAAGTGAAGAAAGAATAGCAGTTTTAAGTTTTGTTTTGTAAGATGTATTTCTTGTTTTGAATGAAATAAAATAAAAAAAGATGATTATTAAAAATAGATATTTCATTATTTTTCGATAAAAACAGCTATATTTATGTTGCTCTACATAAGTTTACACAGCTATCTGTGTGAGGAACTACCGTAGATATTCTATTATTTTTATACTGAACTAACAATATTTGCTATTCACTTAATCTGAAACTTCTCCCAAAATAAATCAAAAGTACATGGTTGATACAATTTTATACATTAGTGAGGAAACAATGAAGTTGGAATATTATTTTGCAAATTATTAGACTTTAATAAATGTTCTTGGATTTTTACTACAGTCCATTACTGTGACATGATTCTTTCAAAACTCATTATAATGGGCTATATGCACACAGACTTTTAATTTTCAGCCAGGCAGCCCGGCGGCCTCCGGTGACTTGTCTTTCCATCATAAAATTGTCACGTTTAAGATCTGATTTCTTTAAAAATCAGTGATCTTCACTGCCTGTTACGATACGATACGAAGTGGGTCTTGGATCGGATAAGAAACAGTGCATTAAATTTTATTTCCCCCTGCAATGTCTTTAAAATATGACAGTTTAATTTTAGTAAGTATTCTCAGTATTTTCAATGGAATTTCTGCGTTAGCCTGTTGCTACTGACGGCGCTAGCGCTTACAACGGTATTATATCTCGTTTTACGCTGTAACAACTAAATGAATGCTCACGTCTATTTAACTGAATGTATTGTAATTACATCACAACATTAATGCTGTAAAAACAACCTTGTGAAGCTGCAGATTTTTTTGCTCCAGAAGTTTTTTGGTTGTGTTGGTTGTTGTTGAGACGACACTTCTGTATTTTTTCATGTTAAGTGTTTATTTTAAATAATATTTTGTGACTTTAAAAACACACTTTCTTTTCATTCAAATCAACTTAACGAATCATTGCTGAATAAGATTCTTTATTTCTTTAAAAAAGGTTGAGACTGCTCCAGAATAAATATTTAACACATTTTTAGCTGTGCCACTTTATAGCTGCTTATCAATAATATAACTTCAAATTGTCTTTTGAATTTTTTATTTATTTGATGCCACACGCATATGTTATCCCTTTATAGTCAGAAATAGCCACCTCTACACAGAAAAGTAACTTAATATACAAAACACTAATAGAAACTGGGCAGTAAAATACATTTTAGCCTTTACCCATGATCCTCTGCTTGACCCAAGCAACAGCTGGATGACTCTGTGTGGGACCACCATGACAGGCAGTGGCCATTAACGTGTCATTTCCTCCTCCTTTTATCTGAATGAAGAGTGACCTCTCCGTTTGACCCCAGCTATCATAACATCCTCTGTTTAAAAATGGAGGCTATTCACTATGGAATAACAGTTATCAAACTGCCCAGAGGCAGCTCTCATCAGGCCAGTGATTAGAAATGATCACAAAAATGAAAAATGAATGGAAAATTAACCCCAAAATGAACTCTCTCACTCTTTAACACAGTCATCTCTCTTTTTCGTATTTTCTCAAGCACCCCCATTTACTCATACACACACTCAGACAACGATCAGTCAGATGACTCAGTTGTGATCATCTTCATGGTCTTTGCTTGGGGGTCGAAAGAAATTTGAATTGGTCAAAGCTTTAATAGCACTAAAGCCAAGCAGCGTTTCCAAAATTAAAAACACTTATTAAACTTTCATTATATACATGTCTGGATTCCCTGAGGCGATAAATAGAAAATATAAATGCATTGTATTTTTATATGGTAATATTATCTGAATGCTCTACATGTTGTTGAAATATACTTTTGCCAAGTGTCTAACAGGAGTTGAATTATATTCAACAATTTGCCAATAATAGCATACAACATTATAAATTAATATAATATGTTTTAGTATGACATAATAAACCATTTATAGTTTATAATTTATATTCGAGCCATTGAAACATGATTATGCCCAGGACCGGGTAGCCTTAATGGACCAACTGTTGTGCATCTGAGTATACATGACCCCTCTAACCTTTCACCACACACACACTTCGCTTTCACATTTTATATTCCTGTCGCCTACCACAACCTAAAACCTAAACCAAACGTTCACAGAAAACATACTTCATTATTACATTTAAAAAGTGATGTATTTTCTTTCTGGGGACCGAAAAACATCCCCACAAGGTCCAAAAATATTTTATGTATTTTATATAATTAATTTAAAAATGAATTTAAAAATTACCAACTAGCATGTGCTGGAGTGACATGGGTTGCACAAATTTATCAATGTGCAATTTATGTAGAATGCTATATGCTCATGCTGAATTTAAATGAAAGTGTGTGTGAAAACCATCATAAAGTGCTGAAAGAGTACAGTGTGCCATACGTGTCAGTCTACACATGACATTAAGACTCTGTGATGGAGTAATAGTGACTCTTTTTGTGCATATGTGTGTGTCTGAATCACACTCATTAGTTCATGACTGATGTCTTCTCATCACTTCTCTGACACCTTCATTTGTAATAGCTCAATATTTTAAAATCAACAAACTGCTTATTTTTAACTGCTCATGTTCATTCATTCGTTTGGCTTAGTCCCTTTATTTATCAAGGGTCGCCACAGCAGAATGAACTGCCCCAGCATATGTTTTACGCAGTGGATGCGCTTACAGCTGCAACCCGTCACTGGGAAACACCCATACACACTCATACACGCGCACGCACGCACGCACACACACACACGCGCACACACAAACTATGAACAATTTTAGATTACCCAATTTATCTATAACATATATATATATATATATATATTATGTGGGGGAAACCAGAGCACGTGGAGGAAACTCACATGGACACGGGGAGAACATACAAACTCCACACAGAAATGCCAACTGACCCAGCTGAGACTTGAACCAGCAACCTTCTTGCTGTGAGGCAACAGCGCTACCTACTTCGCCACAGTGTCTCCACAGCAAAAATTCCAGTGTTAAATATACAGCGTGATTTTTTTTTGGTGTTGTTCAGTGTTAAAACCAGAGTACATTTTAATCCACGAGTGTAAAAGGGTGTATATTTAAGAGATTTTTTTTTTGTGTGTTAAACTTTTAACCCAATATGCAGTGTATTTCCCACTAGTGATGGGAAGTCCATTTTTTTTACTCGAATCGGTTCTTTCAGACAAACAGTGATCAAACAAGTATGTTTTACTTAAACTTGAAACATGTCTTGATACATTTTAAAATGAAGAGTTGAATGTATTGAATTTTTTTCTGAAAAGATTAATAAACATTTAACAAATTAAAACAATTTTCAACACATTAGATCACTGTTATCTGTCACACCAATTGATAATATAGGAAAAAGGGAAATATATTAACATTAAGAAGGGTAACACACACTACAGTTTGATGTAATAATACACTCTTACTGTGTTAAAATGAACTCTGTGAGTAATGTACAAATGTCACACTTTAGAAAGTGTTATTTTAACTCCAAAATGGAGGGAGTCATATGTACACCCAAGGAGTGTTAAGTTAAACTCCAATTGAGTTAAATGTACACTGATTTTTTTGCTGTGTCCCTGCTCTACTCATGCTTGTATTTTCTGCATTGGTTGTCATTCACACGGCTTAACAGAGATGTACTGAATCTGGAACTAACTGCATTTGTGTTTATTCAATAAATGGCATCAGATTTTTACTTGTGCAGTTCATAACACTAATTAAATACAAATAACGGGCAGGTTTCTGTTCAGGCATCAAGAGAGCTGACCCTTGGCTGACCACAGAAAGAGAGACAAGGCCCGAGCTATGCACATTAGTAACTCGCTTAGTTTGTAATAAGAGCAGGTATTCATAACCATGATATTTCCCACATTCCAACTAGGTAACGTCAATTCAAAGAAGTCATTGAGGGAATGTTGTTTCAAATTTTTTAATTTCCAAAATCTTTTGGACGCACAGAGGGGACACTTAGTTGGGCGAGAAGATGAGAAGAGTGGACTTAAATATGATTGATGGCTCTTTTTTTTCATAATTACATTCCAAACATTACACTGTGAAACTGAGTGGTGGTGTTACTTCAGAGTTCAGTGAGTGAGTGCAGCTGCAGCTAATAATAAATGCATTTCTTTCATTTTCTAATATGCATGATCAAAACACATTTTAATTATTCGTACTTAAAGGAATAGTTCACCCAAAAATGAAAATTTACTCACACCGATAGAGGACTTTACTCACCTTCAAGTGGTTCCATTTCATTGAATACAAAAATATTCTGAAGATAGTAGGAAAACGAATACTATAAAAAGCCAAAGGTTACAGGTTTCTTTCCCATCTTCAACGGGAAAAAGAAAGTCAAACCGGTTTGGAACAAGTGAAGGCTGAGTAAACAGTGACAGGATTTTTAAGCTTTGGCTGAATTATCTTTAAAATACTAATAAAAGAAACGACTTAAAACAAAACAACAACAAATAAAACAAAACATAATAAAAATTAAATAAAAATAAAAATATCTAGAAAATACACAGCAAACTCTTTAGTGTTAAATTTAAAGTGTTGTGGTAATTCAGAGTTAAAATTCTAAAGTTAAAATAACCCTCTCAGTGTTAGAAGCTGATTTGCCACCTTGTCATCCAGAGTTACATGTTTCTAACGCTAATACAGTGTTGACTACTACATCTAGGATTTTATGCAGCAATATCCCTGGAGGATTTTTCCACATGCCATTTTCTTCTGCCACGAGGAGCAATGAAAAGAAGCAACTGGAGAGTAAAAATACTTAAAATGTTTGTATATAGACATTTGACATCCAAATCGTTACATATACACACGTTAGTTTTAAATATCTCACAAAAAAGCATCATTTTTCATATTTATTTTGTTTTGTTCCAGCTGTGTGGAATGGAATTGTTAATTAATAAAGTGCTGCTGATATTAAACAAGATATATTTTTATTTAAATTTGTACTAAGAGTGTTAACACATAACACTGAGTGGTGTTCATATGATCCTTTGTGGTGTTAATATTTTACACTATAAGAATTTGCTATTGAACACTCTGAGTGTTGATAATGTTAATTCTTTCAAAACTGTTAAATTTTATTTCTAAGGTTGTTAAATCTCCTATCTAAAATTTGCAGTGTATGATTACTTAAAGTGTCTTCTTGAACTTCTGTAATCAAATCTGAATGATGTAAAGACTGTTTGCTGAATATAAGTGTATCTTAAATCCATTCTTACAAGGTAATAATTTCTATTTAGCAGATTCAGATTAAACCACACCTTTCAAGTGGATTTAAAAGAAACATTTTGAAGCATGAGAGTATTAGGGGGTGTCATCATTCAATAAGGGTCAGAATGATGAAAGAATTTTAATGTTGGGGTAAACTAACAATTTAAGGTTTAATACACCTTCAGGGAAAAACGCAAGACTCGAATGTTAAAGTCAATCTGAGCCAGTGGTTTATTGTGGAAGTGCAGAAATGATTAATTTGGACATGATTGGGTTTAATTCACCCCACGATGACTCACAAATCAGCCTCTATGGATTATCTGCTCAAAGGATCTATTGTGCTGAGTTGAGGGTCATGATATTGGCCTGAACTCTAAAATTTATACCACTGAACTAAAAGGCTTTACCACACGTGTTAATGCAATGCATGATGCTTTTAAAGCGCACTTTTCAGAACATTTCACCTTTAACACAACTGTGTTCATCACGGGGGGTAATTGCTGGCTTCTACAAGCTATGAACAGGATCTTTGACTTTAGGTGCAGCTGTTAAGATAGTCAGTCAATTACTGATGTCAATTAAAACATTGACAGGGAACATACATGCGCATTAATCATTCTCTAATGTCTCTGAGATGATTATTAAATTTAAAAGTTTCACATTTGCATAAAACGCAAGGCCAGGACAAAGCTTTAGGAGTCTGAGAACAGGCCTGTTCACTGCAAGACATTCTGTATGATTAATGACCTCCAATTAAAGGTTGGATGACAGATTTGACATTCATATGATGCGGTCCCTGAAGACAATTTCTCCTTCTCTCTTCTGCTCACACAAACTCATCGTCTGAGGCGGTGCTGCCTCAAAACATCAGCGCCGACAGATCTAAAATGCTGGACGTCAAACAGCTCAACATTTTTCCTTAGTCAACAACACTTATTGATGTCCAAGCAGACAGGCTGTCAAATACAGACAGAGAGGACTGCAGTGATGCAACTTTAAAACCCCACACTGAAGACTAAACTGAAAAACAGACAAAGCAAAAAACTGAATGATGCAAAAAAAAAAAAAATACAATACCAATTTACACACCTGCAGACATTAAGGGGTTTCAACAACCATGCACCAGCATTTTAATAAGTCATTTGCTACAATAAAATTACTTTGTATACAATTTTATACTGAGCTTATGCCATAAAAAAAATATCAGCATGTAATCACCCCTGCAGTTCATTTCTGTAGCTACTGTATAAATAACCCTGCTGAGTCATCAACATCCCTTAAAGGGACAGTTCACCCCAAAATGAAAATGTCCTCACTATTTACTCACCCTCAAGTGGTTTCAAACATTTAGGAGCAAATCCTCTAAAGGATTGTTAGTCTGCATTATTTAGGGCAACCGGAGCCGGGAACACTTCCCAAAAGACATAATTTGAATGGCATCTGCGCTCATGTTAGTCTGTTTTTTTATTATTCCCGAGGTTTCCATAATCCTGGACCAGACCGTATCCTGAGCAGCTGCTGTGGTGGTCATGGAGGAGTGGAGAGCATGAGACAGATCCCTGTAAGACGATCCCTGTGACAGAGTCCTTGCATTGTTACCGAAGGTCCAGCCTGTTCACCAGCCGGTGACCCACCTGTGGTCTCTCCATGATGGATGTCCAGCGTTCTCCAGTCCCGGCGCCATAGACTGCAGCTCTGTACAAGACGTCTGGCCATAGGAGAAATGGTCGTGCCCAACTGAGCCTGGTTTCTCTCGAGGTTTTTTAATTCTTCACTTTCGCCAATTGGTGAAGTTTTTTCCTCGCAGCTGTCGCCTCTGGCTTGCATGGTTCAGGACTTGTAGGGCTGCGCATCGATGGATTACTCTTCAGTGTTTGGACTCTCAGAAGTGATTATTAAACCATGCTGAAATGAACTAAACTGAACTTCAACACTGAAAACTGGACTGACTCTGTTTCAATTCTTTTTTATAATGCATGTGAAGCTGCTTTGACACAATCTACATTGTAAAAGCGCTATACAAATAAAGATGAATTAAATTGAATTGAATTTAGGAGTTGAACACGAAAGAAGATATTTTGAAAAATGTAAGCAACCTGTAACTGTTGAGTTCCATAGAAGGAAAAGCAATACTATGGAAGTCAATGGTAACGGATTATTTTTCAAACTAACTTGTGTTAAAAAGAAAAAAAGCAACACAAATAGGTTTGTGATAAGTAAAGAGTGCTTTTGACATCTCAGCCCTTAATTTGCATTTAGTGTATCAACAGGGGCCACGGCTTCAGTCAAATATCTATAAGTAGTGTCATTTCCTAATGAAAAACTTGCACTTTGGATGACCTGACGGTGACTTAATTAATATAAAATTTTAATTTTCGTACTCATACCAATGAACTGACTTCCCTAACCTCACCTGCATCCTAAACAAAGAGCATTCTTTGTAATGTCAACAAAATAAGTACAGTTGAGCAAACGATTAAGTTCTGAAATGAGTATACTGTGGTACAAGCATCTAATACAACCATGAGCTCAGAGTGCAGTGTTTCCGATTTCTTCTATCTGCGGCGGCAGGCAGAGATCACAGATATTCCTATGGCGTTATTTCAATGACAAATGTCGTGAGCGCAGTATTACAAGTCGAGATCGCATTCATGTAACACGAGCATTCAAATCTCTTTGCTTGAACGCCAATTTTCTCTGTTTGTGCACAACATTTCTTGCACGCCCTCAAACATACGCCGCTCAAGTGCAGATTTTCTTGTGATGAACGCTTCTGAAGTGCGATTTAGTGCGTTTATGTAACGAGTAAGCTATATCTTCAACATTTATTAGATTTGCTAGGAATATTTATCAATGTCTCTTATAGACCTACAGAACGGCATTGATGCATCCTAAAGTAAAGTGAAACGGCCCTAAACTCCAGCCAGATAAAGTCATTATATGCAGAACCACAGACCTTCAATAAATAAAGTATAATTATGGAAACTGTGTCCTTAACTGAAAGCTACATAGTGTTTGCTGGCCTCGCGCATCGAGCAGCCCTGTCAGTCAGTCACTCAGCAGGTCACCCTAAAGGGTTAAACGAATAACACACAGCACTACTACGATTACAGAAAAGTTTGCTCTGTTATAATTCACTTGCCTTTTAATACATTTTGGTGCAATTATAACATGCTATTAAAAAAAAAAAACAGTAACAACTGAAGATTTTGAATGAGATGATGTAATGTAGCCGTGATGGGAATGAGTTTTGGTGTGGCGCCCCACCATGGAAGAATTAATGTAGCGGAAACCATGGAGTATATTAATTTCCTTTAATAATCACATGTGACCATTCTATGATTCAGCATTTTCAGTCAGAGTGCTTTTCCCTCTCTCTTTTATGGTCCTAAAAAGAATTCCATTCAGCACGAGAACTACACTAACTTGAGTAAATGATGACTTAATTTTCATTTTTTTGGTGAACTAACCCTTTAATTGTGAAATCTGGCAGACAGATTCCACAAAGCTTTAAGCATGTGAGAAAAATGCAACACTCTGGATCCCAGTATTGTTCAGGGTCCAAACACATTGTTGAAGATCTTAAAGCTGCATTTGTCTCTAAAAAACACCCTTAACAATCTCTATGGCTGGGAGAGAGAGAGAGAGAGAGAGAGTACACAGCAGTATAAGAGGGAGAGAGGAAAAAAAATCTGCCAACAATTAAACACAGACAGCGTTTTTACTTAGGGAAAAAAGTAGCTGTTGTACTCTGAGCTGGAGCTGCCCGTGGGCAGCCGCGGAAGTGTCATTAAAAGGAGAAAGGATGCGTGAACAGCTGTTTTCAGTGCTGGCTTACACTGCCTGCCATGTTTCCCTTTTGTAGTCACAGCGCAGGAATACCACAAGCCTCTGCCACGCCTGCCAAACTACACCTCACATGGCCAACATATGCCTCAGGATGAGGGATGGAGACCGACGCGGAGAGAAAGGAGGGTGGGAGAAGAAAGAGCGGGAAAAACTTACAGTAGCCTCATGTACTGTAGTGCTGGTATATTTAGTGATGACAGCATGATCTCACACTCTTCGCAGCATGTGAGCTACGTTTAATGGGCTGCAATTTATACAAACATGTTGATTGAGAGACTGATGTAACACTGGCAGCAATCACAGTGTTTGAGCAAGAGTAAATATTAAAGCCGTGTGTTGCCAAAATGTGCACTACTGTTCAAAAGATTGGGATCAGTAGGTGTTCAGAAAATAAAGGTATGAAGGTTATCACTAGGTTAAAACCTTGTTAAAAGATACATGCACATGTATGTGGTTCAAAGGGTGTGTTTTAGTACCTATTAGGAACTTAAAGAGTGAAGCACATATTACTGACTAATTGATAACTGTTCCTTCTGAAACACCTTCATAAAAGAAAAGAAGAAGTTGTCTTGCACATTAAATTAACATGTTAGAATCATTTCTGAAGGATCAATTTGACAGCTTTCTCATTCTCATCCCAGGAATAATTAACACTTATCACCTCACAATAATTTGATTAGTGCTGGGCAAAGATTGATCGCAATTAATCACATCCAAAATAAAAGTTTGTTTTGACTTGATATATCTATTATTATTATTATAATATAATATAATATAATATAATATAATATAATATAATATAATA
>CAIGQQ010039163.1:5051245-5071724 GCA_903798035.1 Danio albolineatus
TGCGCACTCACTTCACTTCAAATTGGGTGTAAAGATCCCATTTCCTCTCATTCGCAAACTGAAACACCTGTCCAAGGATGAGGTATGACATCGCCATGGCACCCACGTCCCCCAATAGCTGAAGAGAAAAATGTTAAAAGACACTGTTACAGATAAAATGAGGTGTGTTCATACTTATGAAGACAACATGGATTAATTTGCATGGGTTAATTTAGATAACGAACAGCTAATGCAAAAAAATAAAAAAAAATTAAAAAAAACTGGTTAAAAAGAATTAGTAATTTACAAGCTGGACCTCAACGGTTTACCAAGGTTGTAGATTACAATTAAACATAATTCTTAGTTTCTTGCATAGACTCATACTTCAGGTTTATAAGGACTCAATGCATCTTACATTTTGCACCTTTGCCATAGTGTTTATTTGTATATAGTTCAGCTGCAAAAACTTCCAAGTGCAATCTGACTTTTCTTCTAAATGAGTATTTTTCTCAGCCTCCTAGGCTTATGTTTAATTATTTAATTTTAAAGGTAAAGAAAATAACCTATTCTTTGCCATAAAAGTGGAATCACTGAACCTACACACAGGAGGCTGTAAAAATTCACATTTTAAAAGAACATTTCACAGGGCACTTAAAAGCTTTGGCATTTGAATATAATGAGTAAAAGAGTAAACAAACAGTAAAGTTAGGCATGAAATATCCCTTTAATGTGTGATTAGTCATTTGTTAAAAGTACTTCTTGATGATTTCTTGAATGTACTAAGTTGTCAAAATATATATATAATACAATAAATAAATTAAAATAATACAATAAATAAATAAAAACACATTTAAAACATCTATATTTGACTTTTTTTTTTACATTATTTGATTGATCTGAGTATCATTTTTATACTGCACACAACCAGCATTTCCACTTTCCTATCTGGGTCAGCTTTCAAACAATAGGCACCTATCACAACAGAGTCCACACAAAATAGTATTTTTAGCATTGATCGTTTCCAGAGAATAAAAAGATTTTAACTCCAGGAATAAAATCTGCAGTGCATATTTTTTAATTGATAATTAATGGCTTAAGATGGCACTGACAGGATGGATGAACAGAGGCTCATTTTATTCTGTGCCACACCTCTGCTAACCCTGAAATAACTTACAACCCAAGGCCTGTTTGACACCACACACGGCACAATCCCCCTTCACCTGACATGCTCCTCTGCTCTAAATCACAGGAGCCGCTGTGACCGCTGACATGCTAGATATGGCCTGCAGTCACAGCACTCAATCAGCCCATGTCTCTGCGATAGAGCTCGTCCAGCACCCTGTGTTTCTCCAGCAGTAGAGCAATGAGAAACAGACATCATGTCCACTCATAAGGATAAAGAGATCAACCAGACCATCTACAATGAGAAGAACTTTGTGGATCTAGATCAACAACGCATAACCCAAAAATACAATGCTTTATTGCATAAAAACAAAGCATCTGAACATACAATATGTGACTCTTGACTCTTTTTTTTTTGTTTAGATCTACAGTATACTGTACATGAATAAACAACCTTTCCCTTAAGATTCTCTGAACTTCCCACTAATAAACATTTCGCTCAAGTTGAATTTTTAGGCTCAAACTGATGCAGAAGAATCAACACTGCTGCTACGGTCCTAAGGACAGGGTTTGTAAATATATCATAATGTCTGATTTAAGACTTTTTAAGACTATTTGGTTTTAAATTTAAGACCTATATCACAATATCAAAAACACGCATACACAAAGAGAAAAAGCAAAATCACAAAAGTAGTGCTAAAATACATTTATTCAAATTGAACAGTACTAAAGACAGGTTAGATGCACCATTGAAAGAAAAAGAAAAACACATCTTAAGGCTGATTTATACTTTCACCTAGTGCCGCATTGCGCACCTCAGCTGACTGTGCGCACACCTCACGAAACCGACGAGGCTTTTATACTTGACGTGCTCGCCATCGAGATATTCTTTTAAACGACAGGAGGCGGTCAAAAGAAACCAAACACTAAACCGTAAAAAATGGATAAACAGAGAAGTAGTAAGTTTCCTGAACTACGTCATATCATTAACATCGTTCAAGATTTTTAAACTAATTATTTTTAAATTATTTTTATAATTGATTATAATGATTTTTATAACCATTCAAGAATTTTTTAAATCAAACTTTGATGCATCACTTGCTTTTGTTCATATCTCAGACAGTTCTACCTTTATTAAAGTTAAATATTAATGACAACAGAACATGGGTCAGAACACTGTCTGGCTACTTTCTGTCCTCTACTTTTATGCTAAAAAGGCAATAATGGTCCAACATTCCTGACCAAGATCACCAATAAAGCCTAGAAAAAAAAAGGGCATCAGTATATTGTAAACTGATGGGTTCAAATGTTCCTTTCCAGTCATCAAAGACATAATTTACTTAATTTTAGTTTGCAGCTATTAAATTATTTTAAATACAAAATTGTAATATATACATCAAATGTTAAACCTATAAATTGTGGAAAAACATATTCCGTAATATTAAAATCACCTGGGTCTCCACTTTTGCCATGGCCTCTTTTTTTGTTTTAACAAATGTATCCCTCAGGTTTTTCCATATTTTTACAAAAAACTTTCCTCCTTTCTCACTGTTGCAATTTCTAGCCATGAATTATTGGTCATCTGGTTATCTCTACGATCACGCATGGACAGATCATAAAAATGTCTGTACAGGCGTACCTGTTTCAGACAAAATCTCTTCAAAGTGATTCATATTCAACTCAAATCAAATGCAGTGCCACGCAAACTGTTTATCAGAGTTTAAAAAAAATTGTGCACTCCGCCAGCCAAAATCATGTCACACGCACCCAAGGCGAACCTCTGCAAACACAGCGATGACGTCACATTTGCCGTGCACACCGAGTTCAGACAGCTGATTAACTATAGCATGTTGGTCTCATTTGTAGTTGTAATACCGCAAATTACATTTGGACTAGTAAAATAAAGAACTACAACACCACGAAAATCAAGCAACAACAACAAAAAAGAATGTAATTGAACATTAGATGTAGCATTACATGGACATCGGAAAAATAACACCTGTGCAAAAATATTTAAGACCTAGAACAGCCAATTTAAGACTTAAAAAGTCCAAAATTTAAAAAGGGAATTTTTAGGCTTTAAAGACTGCAGAAACCCTTTGCGGAGGACTGAGAAAGCCTCTGGGATGAAATTCAGATTAGTAATGAACATTTTTTTGTTGTCAATGTTGTCAACAAACAGTATAAGCAGCAGACCAACAAAAACAGACTAGGCCAAAATTAGCACAAAGGATAGTGTATAACAAACACAGGTTACACTAGAAAGCCAGTTGACACAACACCTGCACAGCCCAAAACGCACAGCACGGATGCCAAACAGGTGTATTTACAGCAGGTGTTCTCCCAGACAGCCGTAATCACTATCAATGCAGGCCATGATGAATTAACAAGAAACCATAAACAAAAACTACCAAATGTACTAATATAGATCTAAAAACACGCTGCTCACCTGCTAACAAACCAGCCCTGAGCTGCCAAACCGAATAAACAAGCCAAGTCATTCATACAATCACGCAGCCACACAAACACAGATGTAAGCAGCCGCTCGGTGATGGATCAGTCTGTGGTCCGCAAAGCGCAGCCGCACACACACCCAGCAGTTCTGGAATGTCTGATAAAATGATATTAATTCCACACATTAATGAGATTAATGAATTTCAATAGTGGGCAGACAAGAGAAGTACGTTTTCTTTTTGTCTGGACCTGAAATAATAACACAAAGGCAATTACGGCGCATCCATCAATCTGCGGCGGACAGTCTAATTATCTCTCCATTTCTGAAGCACTTGCAGTCCTCCAGCACTCATTTGTATTCTTTGATATGTTATTTTTTCATTAATAGCGGGCTGCATTAGGGCTGTGCAGATGAGTACAGTGGGACTCAGATGTCCCGGAACCGTGATGGAGTTCTTCGCAGCTCCACATCGAGAGTTGCCGAATTCTGATGATGGATGATGATGTCACCGCATGAGGAATGGCCATCCCTGCAGCTATGGATAAGTCATTGTTTTGCTGCTAGACGAAATAAAGCCATATCTCTCACCTAGAATCAGGCTTGTAATTCCTCAGCCAGAAGTCTTCATTTACATCACTCAGTCATGAGGAGTAAGGCGCTTTCCTCAATCAAACAGAACTTCTAAAAAGTTTCAGACCACCTGGTCACGTTGTTTTTACTTGTGTACAGTACACTAGGTTTAATCACTGACATTGGCTGATAACCATATTCATGTGGTAATTTAACAGAAGAGTTAACCTCCTTTGTTTTAACTCCAAGCTTTCTTTATTTCTCTCTTTCTTTCTCTTTCTTTCTTTCTCTCTCTTTCTTTCTTTCTTTCGTTCGTAATAGAAATGTTAAATTTTTTATATATCTATAATCAATGTCTAGTAATCAATAAGTTATAATCAATGAGGTGAAAGGGTCTTCTAGTGTAACAGTCCTTAGGGGGCTCTCAATAGCGTGAGAACTTGCTATTACTTGATGTGTGTGTGTGTGTGTGTGTGTGTGTGTGTGTGTGTGTGTGTGTGTGTGTGTGTGTGTGTGTGTATGTGTGTGTGTCCATACAGTATGCAATAGTTGAAGAAAAACATACATGAACTCAGCAATATGCATCACATATGAACATATCATCTCCTAAAGTAGCTGATCTTGTTATGCTGAAAACCTGTACTTTTTGCCTTTATTTACTGTGAGGTAATTCCTTTTGCTGACAGAAGGACTTCTGTGTGTCATAGGCATGGGACAATAACCGTTTTCAAGGTATACCATGGTTTGGAAAAGTCAAGGTTTTCATACCGCCAACATTTTCTGCTACCATTCCTAAGGTATGTGTAAGATTTTTTATTTACATTTTTTTGTTTGTTTTTCAGGTGTAACTTCTTAAATCTGTGTTTTTTTAAACAAATGAAGACCGCAGAAGTCAATGATTCACCTGAATTACACAACCTGACATGTTAACTTTTGTTTCTCAAAATAAAATATATTGTGTTCAAAGGGGGAAAAGGTTTTGTTTTTTAGCCAAACATTTAAAAGTATATATATATATATATATTTTAGAGCAGTAAACACAATGTCGTCATACCGTGATATTTTCAATCCAAGATTATCATACCGTCAGAATCTTATACTGGCCCATGCCTAGTGTGTCGTTCGCAAAGAATAAAAAAGTAATCCAAAGACACATCTATTTTTTTTTTAACTGCAGTCTTCAAAAAGTACTTCTTTAATATATTTGAATTTCTACAATGGTCGTATGCTGTGACTATAAATTGTGTTTGTGCAGTTAATTTCAGTAATGTCTTATTTGATTTCAGAATAAGCCTTTTTCTTTGCCATCCAAGTATATATTAAGTACATAATAAGTATATAATAATAATAATAATAATAATAATAAGTGTGCGAAATAAAATAGAAATATTATTTTAATATTATTAAACTGCACTGTATTTGCAATAATGCAATATATTAACAACAATCAAATAATTACAAACACAAAGAAAAGTAACTAGAGAAACTATAAAATCCCAGTAGTCTATAATCTCCACAAATTGGCCAAAAATATTGTTCATATAATATTATTATTATTATTATTATTATTATTGTTAATAATAATAATAATAATAATAATAATAATAATAATAATAATACTTATTATTATTATTATTATTATTATTATTATTATTATTAATAATAATAATAATAATAATAATAAAATATAATGATTAAAATATAATAATTATTAATAAAATATAATAATAATTATTATTATTATTCACATTATTTATTCATTCATTTTCTTGTCGGCTTAGTCCCTTTATTAATCCGGGGTCGCCACAGCGGAATCAACCACCAACCTATCCAGCATATTTTTTTTGCAGCGGATGCCCTTCCAGCCGCAACCCATCTCTGGGAAACATCCATACACACACATTCCCACTCACACACTACGGACAATTTAGCCTACCCAATTCACCTATACTACATGTATTTGGACTTGTGGGGGAAACCGGAGCACCCGGAGGAAACCCACGCAACCACGGGGAGAACATGCAAACTCCACACAGAAATGCCAACTGACCCAGCCAGGGCTCGAACCAGCGACCTTCTTGCTGTGAGGCGAACGTGCTACTCACTACGCCACCGTGGCGCCTATTCACATTATTATAATTATTATTACTATTATCATTATTATTATTAACTATAATTTATTATTATTATTATAATTATTATTATTATTATTATTTATTATGATTATTGTTATTATTCATTAATTCGTTCATTAAATCACATCCTTTGTCCAAATTTTTTTTTATTTTAGGTTTGTTGATTAATGGTGGGGTGCCACGGTGGAGTAGTGAGTAGCACATTCGCCTCACAGCAAGAAGGTCGCTGGATCGAACCCCGGCTGGGTCAGTTGGCATTTCTGTGTGGAGTTTGCATGTTCTCCCCGTGGTTGCGTGGGTTTCCTCCGGGTGCTTCGGTTTCCCCCACAAGTCCAAAGATATGTGGTACAGGTGAATTGGGTAGACTAAATTGTCCATAGTGTGTGAATGTGTGTGTATGGATGTTTCCCAGAGATGGGTTGTGGCTGGAAGGGCATCCGCTGTGTAAAAAATATGCTGGATAAGTTGGCGGTTGATTCCGCTGTGGCGACCCCAGATTAATAAAGGGACTAAGCCGACAAGAAAATGAATGAATAAATGAATGATTAATTGTGCAAACCTAATATAAGTCTTGTTGTATTTTCTAAGAAAAAAATCATTCTATTCGCAAAATGACAAAATTAGAAAGTAAATCACAACCCGTTAATGAAACACAACTTAAGTGCCATTCAGTTTGGTGGCCCTTGACCATACAAATCTATAACAAATGGCCCCTCCTCCTCCCTTTATTAGTTCTTAGCATAGACAGCTGCAAAAATAGCCCCCAAAACTATAAACTCGCCTCCCTAAAACAAACACCCACATGCTGCGGGGGAATTCTGCAACAATTATAATAAAGAGGACATTTTTTTCTCCTTGCTGCACCATTTCACTTCAGGCTAATTGAGTGCTGAGTGAGAAGGTACTTCCTGGTTCGCTTTTACAAATGAGGAGGAAAAATTTGGTGGATTTTACTCTCCCAGTGGCGCACCATCCACGCATGCCCAACACTAGCACCCCCAAAAAAAGTCAAACAATTCTGTCTGCTTCGATTTATGAAGGCCTACTGATCCTCACACACTTTTATTTGGTTTGCTGCAACTGTAAGCAGTCTGAGCATTTACTTAGGAAACACAATCTGGCAACCATCCCAAGTGTCAATTACAGCTAAATATGCTTTTCATTTTTCATTACCGTGTTTGTGGAACATAATGCGCAAAAAAGCCGCATCACATGAGTCCAATTGAGTTTCCATTCCAGCAGCGAGAGGATAATAAATAAATATTTCCAAGCCATTAGGGGTTGGACGAGCTCCATACAAGGGACGAGACAGCGTTATGATGTGTATAGTGTTTCAATGGAGGGTTGTCCTCGGGCCACAGACAGTCAGTCTGATAAACACTCCGCATGAACATCTCAGCTTTCCATTAAAGGTTGCAGGAGTCGACGTGCAAGTGTGCGGCGGACGCATGTTTTACGACAGGGTCCAGCAGCGCAGACAGGTTAACTGTAATATCCAGAGTGGTTTCGACTTTAATTTCAATAAACTCATTACGATCACAGGCTGTCTGGTTCCCCCTGCATGTTCCCCCAGTTTCAAAAGCCCAACGTCGCCCCTCATAAATAGCCATTACTTTTCATAAACATCATGAAAGTTATTTATTGAGCAGAAGAGTTATTTATTGAGTGGGAAGAGGACACACATACGTACACACAGTTATGTATACACAACATGTTCTCAGCTTTCTTCTCTGTGAAGAAGTCATATGTATTCCATCTTGGGCAAAGAAAGTTGAAAGGCAATCAAGTGTAAAGAAAGATGAAGGAAAGAGGGACAGACGTAAATACATACAGCAGAGTAAGTTCTTGCTAAGACGTGAAGCTGGGGGATTCTGGATAAACTGATTCGGGATTAATTATCTTTTATTCTTTAAACTAAATTAATTTAATTTTCAAAAAATGTTTGGGTCTGATTTAGTAACAAAGACTTCACTAATTGTCAACAAAAAAAATTTTTGATGATCAAATAATCTAGAGATTTTTAGATAAATTTTTTGATTAATGAAAAAAGCCCATACACTGTGGTGCCGTAAAAAAAAAAAGAGTAAAATAATGGTCGTTAAATTACAGAAATTTACCGTAAAATAACGGATATTAAAAATAACAGAAATTAAAATTTAAGGAAACTTATATAATTTATTATCCATTATTTTATGGTATATTTCTGTAATTTAACGGCTGTTATTTTACTCTTTTTTTTACGGCACCCCAGCATAAAATTACGGGGTTTTTTTACAGTGTACTGTACAATTATTTATGACAATAAGAAAATATATATAAATACAATAAATACATTTTGCACACAAAATAAACTATAACCGGAACTATAAAAGAAACTCTCAGTCTTAACACTGAAAAAAATTCTGCAGCCTTTTCTTTAGTTATGTAAATTTGACATAAATATTACATTAAACCTGATTACTTACTGAAATACATTAAAGTAGCATAAAAAAATATTTTGTTGCCATGATTGTTTTGCAATGTATGACTGTCTGATGCATGTATCTCTTTTTGCAAGTAAAAAGAATGTTGAACAAAATAATGGTTAAGTTGAAGAGGACTTCTTATTTTTAACTATTTTTAAACTCACAAATCACTTTTAATTCATTTTAATGTAGTGATAAAATGTTTTATTGCAAATCAAACGGTCATTATAATGATTTTTGCTCTTCTGTTTACTAATAAAAGATATATGACAATCATCTCTACGCATGAAAGTTGCATCTTCACATCAATATATTCAATACATCCTTACTGAATATATAATATTATTTATAATGTTTATTTTTCAAAGGTTAATTTTTACAAAAACTTTCTTACTCTCACAAAGCCATTTATACCATTTTAATCAGTAATCAGTGTTTGTATCTAACTTATAACTAATTTTATAATATCACAGTATATGTTTGATACTCTGAATATACAGCTGAAGACAAAAAGTATTAGCTCTGTGAAATTTCAATTATTTATCAAGTATTTACAAAGTAATATTTAACACAGAAAAAAAACACACTATACCATTTGTCGTTAGTAAAAGTCGTTTCTTTCAATTTGGTTAAAATAAAAAAACAGTATTTAAAAATATACATTAAAAGCTGGTCAATATTATTATCCCCGTTTAATTTTTTAATTCTATTTTTTTTATTGCAGAACAAAACAATTATTGACCTAGTTCAGCCTTAAAAATAAATAAAATATTTTTTAAAAATTAAAAAAATAAAAAATAATTATATTATAAATAAAAATTAAATATTGAGTACTGTCATCACGGCTAAGACAAAATGAAGTTATTAGGAATTAGTTATTAAAACTGTTAAGTTAAAAATGTGTTGAAAAATCTTGTCTCTGTTGAACAGCAATTGGAAAACATTTGAAAAATAATTCAAATTTCACAGGAGGGCTAATAATTTTATCTTCAACCATACACAAAATAATAACAATACTGTTTTGTGAACCCATTTCATATGTATGGCAACTCCTCTCTTTCTGGCTCAAACACTGACATGAATGCCGACTGTAACTGCACTTGTCAAAGATTTTAAAAGACGAAGCCGAATCATTGTCATTTCAAACAGGATTGTGTGGGTGTTCGACTCCAGATTGCAATCTTTTAACAATTAATCATCCAGTTCTACTCAGAGGGCAGAGAGCTGTCATTCACACATTATAACCTCACATTTCTCAAATGAATAGGTGGCGAGCATTTAAATTCATAAAAACAGTTTGTCATCCGACACTGAGGGAATCGATTGTCTGTCACTGTCAAAACCAAGCAGCCCATCATCATTAAGTCACTCCTGATTGAGGCCATTCTCCTTTAGACAGGCCCATCCATTACATTCACACATAATCCACAACTCATCTCTCTATCCACAGGCTTCAACCCCCCTCCCCGGCGGCCCCTGAGGACCCGTGTACAGCGGAGAGAGCGGGGGCCTCCGGTGTTCAACTACTAGACCCTGGAAGACCTTTCTACCACAACCAGCTATATGTGTCATCAAGTGGTCAAAACAAAAGCAGAGTTACACCCCCAACTCCAGTCTGCCATCGGGCTGAGCACACTTTTAACATGTTTAACCATAGCAGACAGAACATTTCCACTGTGCCAGATTATTACATTACAAACAACGAGGGTGAAGGACAGTTTTGCAACTGATAGGAAACATTACACACTATTCAGCCAATCTCACAAAGAATTCTAAGTATTATATGTCTTGTCAGAAAAGTGTCTGATGCAAATTTATACAAGTAAACATAACAATTTCGAAAGGAGCCGTGTCCCCAAACCCCAACCCTCATTGGTGGATGAGTAAATCTTCCTAAAATATATGAATAAGGTCACACAAATTAATATGAATTAGCCTCTAATTCAAAAAGGCCCAACAAACTATGACAAACTATATGACAAAACTAGTATGAAGTAACTTACTAGTTTTACAAATTCAAGTACTTTGTACAAACTATTTATTTATTTATTTATTTAGTTAGTTAGTTATTTAGTTAGTTAGTTAGTTAGACTGCTTTGGAATGTGAAAATATTTTATTCTTGTAGGGTAAAAGCCTTGAAACACATTAATATCAGTGAATAGATAATAAGCTATATGCACAGCTAGTGTTTCTTTCCATACCGATAAAGTTCCAGTGATCGGTTATGTGACCTTTTTTTCAATTTTTATTTTTATTTTTACAGCATCAGTGTTGTAATACAATTAAAATATTGTCAGTTAAGTAGACTTCGGCATTCATTTAGTTGTTCAAGAGTAAAACGTGACGAAAAGCCATTTACACGCACGTGCCCTTCAGGCTGAGCAGGTTAGCGCAGAATCTCCATTGAAAATACTGGGGTAAAATAACTTTTCATATTTTAACAACATGGCGCAAAAGAATGTAATTTAATGCAGTGCTTTATGTACATTCTGAGAGCCTGCTTTATATCGTATATCAATCAGGCAGTGAAGATGATTGATTTTTAAAGAAAGCAGACCTTAAACGCACTGATTTTGTAACGGCATACAATTCACCGGAAGCGTTTGATCCATGTTACTGAAAAATTAAAAGTCTTTCTGCATATACCCTATTGCTTTTTATGTAACATCAGTGAACATCAGAAAATAGCTCAAGGTCTGCTAGTAAAACTGCAACATTTCCAAGTCAAGCTACTGTAACAGAACCATTCTAAAACGTATTTCAGCCTGTCTTGAAATCTGTTGGCCTTTTCGCCACTTCAACAATAAAAAAGCATCTTGCTCAGCTTCTTGCAGTAATAAAACGGCGGGTTTGTGTGGTTGCTATTGTGTCTATTCATTGAGTTATTTCCTCAGCTCTCTGACGTATTACCCAACAGCTCCATCCATCTGCTTTGGGGCGATTTCCTCTCTCACCGGATATCTGAATGGATCACACAATAATCTCTCCTGCCCTCAAACCATACGCACAATGATTATTTTGTCTTCAAACATCTCTGACAGGAAAAATTAGTAATCATCATGGTGAGAGCAGGTGTTTTTCTTTCCCTGCTTTTCTTTTCTTTCCCTTTTTTTTATCCCCTCCCCAGAGCACCGACACAGATGCTTGTGTACAAGGCCAGTATTGATTTTTAAACCATTTGACGCGAGCTGAATAAGATGGGAGAGAGGGGAGGCTTTAGCCATGAGCTTTTTTATCAATCAAGGTGTCAAAGCTGCTACTAAATTCGATTCTTATTTATCAGAATTGCCCGGTCGGACAGAGTGCCATGCACAACAGTCACAAATCTTCACGCAAACTATACCATAACTCACCGTCTTAATCCAACGCAGCACGACTTCATCGCGGGTGCCAAGATGATTGACTTAAAAACAAATCCAGCATTATTGCCATGTTCTAATATGATGTGATCTGGACTCAATCAAATAAGTAAAGATCTTCAACAGCGATGTAAGAGCAGGTAAACGGTTTAAAACGATTATGACGGGGTCAAAAACAGGGTTTAGAATTTATTAGCAATATTAAAGCACATGTAAACGGCAAAGTTTGTTCCTGCTGTCTGTCTGAGAGGCATTCGCGTAACACGTTTACCGAGAAACGGCAGCACACAAATCGTAAACATGTTCGCATGTCAAAAATTTGAAGCCCAAAGGTCAGGACTAAGCTGTAATTTGCCCACACTACAGGCTGATGAACAGGGAAACATTAGTTTCCATCTGATCATACGTGCCTGATTACCTTGTGTACCAATCAATTTCTGAGTGAGTTAAAACACCAGCACCAAACAAAGGACAGAGATGGAGGATAGAAAATAAAGCTGGAGTCTAAAACACATGAATCACTGTGTTATTACATTCCCACACCTCTCTTAACAGGTATTGATCACAGAGTGTGCTTGAAATATAGGTTGCATTGTTAAAAGACAGCACGGGTGAGATTTGATAGAGGGAAGAGCGCGATCAAAGGCAATAAAGACAAAGGCCTAAGCACCAACACACACACACACACACACACACACACACACACACACAAAGGAAACCTAGAAAAATCTCAGTTTCACATTTTAATAATACACTAATAATACACAGATTTATCCTGGTACCCTTTTTTATAAACTCGAATTTCCATTAAAAACATAATCTGATTTCCGCTAATAGAAAATACCTGTTTGGACTGGACTGCAAGATGTTATAAATTAATTTCAAGACAAGAACATGTTCACCATTTAAGATGAATAGCACCTGCCTTTGTGAAAATGTATCTTCAAAAGTGATTTAGCTAAAATCTCCCTCTAGCTACTAAAACGTAAAAAATGGATCAACAGGGGGAAAAAACGGCAAAAATTATGAATGAAATGTCACATCCGAATGCAATGGTGAAATGAGGGTGATCAATCTAAGGCGCTTATGACGCTGAACAGAGCGGAGAATAGAATTGAACCTGTGTGTTTTGACAGCTTTGATTGGATTAAACACTTGCTAATGGGATCATTTTTCATGGGAAAAGGTATTCCTTTAAAACAGGGCAATCAATTATTATGAATTATACATAGCTTGAGTCAAAGTCAACCATCATTAAAACATCTCATTATCATTTTCTTCATTTTCTCTCTGAACAGAGAGGCGGGAAAGGGGAGAATAATAAAGATACTATCTTTATTTTAAATATATCTGTGTTTGTACATGTTCTAAAGAAGGAGTAGAATATTTATACCTACATTTGCATTATTTAGAAGAACTTATATTATATTGTATTGTATTGTATTGTATTGTATTGTATTGTATTGTATTGTATTGTATTGTATTATATTATATTGAGTAGGGCCAGACAGAATCTGCTGACATTTTTTACTATTTCTTCTGAGAATTTTGTAAAAAAAAAAAAAAAAATAGTTGATTTATGCAGAATGATTTTGGGAGTATTATAACTAAAACCTTCATATATTAAATAGAAAAATAATAACTTTTTCACTTTTATTTAATGTTTACAATGCAAATCCAATTACTGTAGATTCACTTTAGTTTTCTCTCATACTGTATATCTACTAAAAGACAGAAAATATTACTGTACAAACTGTATTGTAAATAAATCATGTGAATATTTTCATTTAAGTCAATATCACTTAATTCAATTTAAAAACTGAATAAATATAAAATTATAAATATAAAATATAAAAATATAAAATATACACAAACATTTACTCAAGTAAATAAACAGAATCAAAATAATAAATATTAGTAAATAATGGGCTAAAAATGCAGAATTCTGAGCGTGCAGATTCTATGTGGGTCTAAATATGAGGCATTGTTCAGTAAAACAGTAGTTTCTACAAAAACATTGTGATGTATTTAGAACAAGAATTATTTGATGACATATTAAAAGACTCAATGCAAGTGTGACAGTTCAGCCCTAAAATGCTAATTAATTGACATTTAAAATCTTTATATTTCACTTTATACTTCGAAGCACTAGGTAACAGTCTTTTTTCAGAGTTTGAATGATTTCAAACATAACAAAATAAAAAAAAAAATGTATGATCACATTCTTTTATTTATATACGTACAGTATTTTCTTTTGTTTTTAAAGAAATGTTACACTGAATAATAATGAAACATTATTTCATCCATATTTGGACATTTTAAGAAGTTATTTGAAACATTAAAACCAGATAGATAGATGGATGGGTAGATGGGTAGATGGGTAGATGGATAGATGGATAGATGGATAGATGGATAGATGGATAGATGGATAGATAGATAGATAGATAGATAGATAGATAGATAGATAAAGTAGACCATGTCTTTATCATTCTAGCCTTTAATGTCTTTTTATTAATGTCAGATGGCAGAGCCTAAGTGCCTATGTTATTATGTTCTGGGTATGTGTGTGTGCGTAAATATGCGTGTAAAGATTCATTTTAAATATTTTCCGCTGACTGATGCATTAGTGTCAGGATTTTCCGGTTTCATCTTTCATTGAGCAGACCTGCGTGCACATTTCTGGGGGTGTATATGCATGTGTCAGACGGTCATGCCGGTGTGTCAACACAACACCAAACACTTAACCATGACATCATTTGACTAGGTGTTATTGATGGTGATTTTTAGAGGGTCAAAGTGGCCGTGTTTTCTTTGCGTGTCTCCTCTGCTGCTCCTGGACTATGAGCTTCTCCTATGCCTCCATTAGGCTGATGGATGTGGAAGGCATGCAGGCCAGAGAGAAGGGAGATGGTCGACTGGTTTTAAAACAAAGGGAAACCCACAGCACTGATTGGAGGGTTATGGCCAATGACTGCTTTTACAATGAAAGAGGCTGTTAGGGAGACTTTTTACTTGATAAAATTTACTAATGATAAAAAATAAATAAATTACAACCTGTTTAGTGTAGTTAAAGTTAAAGGGGTCCTATCATGGGGGATGGGGGAAACTTTTTTCCTCATAATTTACATTACACCAACACTTATCTCCCTGGCACAAACTGCTTGATTAATTAAATTTGATAAGGGGCCACTTTCCAAAAAATTAAATAGTTTATAGTTGGTTAGCTTAGAAGATGTTTCAGTACTGCCGCACTGCTTGCAAAAGCAGCAGGATCTGTCCATTTCACGATTGGCTGAAGATGAAGATCAAGTCTTATCAGCGTTTTTAAATTAAATAATGTTTATAAATCATTCCAGACATTTGAACACATACATAAAACAAAACATTTATGTCTGTAAAATACACCAGATCTGCACGATTAATTGAGTGTGTGCAATAAACAACATACCCCCCCCCCCAAAAAAAATTAGATAACCTTGAACTTTGAAACAGAAACAGTTTGAGGATATTTTCGAGCGACCAAGAGTCTGCATTTTAAACATTAAAATAGTTTCACACAGAAAAATTGTTTATGTCCACTAAGAAGAATGGAGATGCCGCTTGCTGTCATGTCCACTTCGGACATTAAAAGACAAAATCCTTGGCAAAAAAAGGAGACAAGAACAAATGGAAGGACAGAGTAAGGAAGGCATTGTGGGATGCTGCCATATTTTAACCAAAGAGGAGAACAAAAACCAGGGAAAAATCCACCGAAAGAGATGAGTGGAAGAAATAAATACATAATCTCTCTCTGAACTCGCTGAACTCCACAAAAACAGTTAACCTATGAACATAAACCACATACCAAATATAATAAAGCTGTATCAAGGCACCAGTCCTGTGTAAACTACGGCAAGCAGAGTTTATTTGTTTATATATTTATTAATATTGTGAGATGGTGGAGCACGAGAACAGTTTGGAGTAGTATATACACAGGTGAGCTGTTCCAGCTTTTCTAAATAAATGACAATATATAGCTATGATGCATGTCTGCATTGTATATATTACTGTTGTATTCATTTTTCATTTATAGTTTATTGTACTGTAAGGTCTATATATTGTACATTGTTCATACTGTATTTTCTGTTTTTAAATAATAATAATTAAAAAATAATAATAATGATTATAATAATAATAAAATTGAAAGTAATTATTAATATTAACCTGAAGTTTCTGTTAGTTTTAATGATGTAAGATAAAGGAATCAGATCTTTAGGCCTTTAAAGTGATGTAATGAACTGGAGTTATACTGTTATTCCACACTAATTGGACATATAGCGTTCTTCCACATTTGAGAAATATAATAACTTAAAATAGCCACAATAACTTTAGATTTTTATTACTGACACTAAAAAATGTTATCTGCTTAGAATTCAGAAGCTTTCATTGTCTATCTTCAAGTAAAATAAGAATATATAAAATAATGTACCCAATCCAAATGAAAAAAACAACAACTTATTACTAAAATTTGAAAATAAGGACTTATGGTTCCTGTACATACTGTGCACACCACACACACTGACTAAAATTCAAAAAGTGACAAAGCACAATAGGACCCATTAAAAAATGAAAAAGAAAAACCACGGCTTATAGTGTCAATGAATAAAACAAAAGCAGGCTTTGACAAGAAGAATGTCAGAACTGGTGGTGGGATTAAATTATCCCAGAGTATCTATTTCAGACTCAGTCAAGGCTAAGTAGGTCATTTCAGTAATCATATTATGAAAATCTGAAGTCTTAATAAAATGTTGAAAAGTGAGGACAAATGCAAACACGCTGTACAGTAAAAGATATGCGTAGAGATATTTCTAAGTTATTTTGCAGAGAAGAACTTCCTGCGATTCCAAGGATAAAATTCTTTTTAGGTTTAAAGGAAATTATAGTAATGGAATTGATCCTGAATACTGATTGTTTATTATTGGGTGTCAGCGAATGGTAATGCAAAGGTCTAGTGGGGGTAATGGGCAAGAAGCAAGTGCTTTTGTAGTTATTCCTGGTCATGTTCTCAATGGCCTTGTGAGTTACAATACGTAGGCCTTTTTATTCCAGACACACTCTCTTCCAGCCCAAAAGCATCCACCAAGCATGACCATAACGCATAAAACACTGCTGCCTGGCTTCGCTGCTCGGCCATTATAACTGCCATTAGAGAGCAGGCCTCACAGAGAGCATCAGAGAGGCTCATTGATTCAACTGCTTAGTCCAAATCACGCACTGAAATGACCCGAATAATTCACGACACGCGTCTCAATGCGCACCAGCAAATTGGCATATTAGCACTACATTGTGCGTGGGGTGGTTTTGGAAAATCTGTGCTGCTGCATGTATTTACACTACACAATTATTCAAAAGAATGTGAAATAAAAAAAGAAGTAAATAAATATAAATATTTTTTAAATGATAAAAACAATTGTTAATACTACATGAGATCAATTTAAGGCAAGAGGAACTGCTCAGCAGATGCAAATGTTGCTTTTGTGCACATGAAGGGCCTCAAAGATTGTTCCAAACAAAACTGAATAAAAAAAATCCCTTTCTCTTATGAAGTGTTTTTAGATTTGACCATAACCACATATGTTTGGACTTTGAATCGTGGATATTTACAGCAGTATGAATTATCCAAAACTGTCCCACAGACAAAGAAACAGTGACAAGATGAATTTATTCCCAAGTCCCAACTGAGCAAGAGCATCTAAAAAAAGATTCTGAGCAAAAAAAAAAAAAAAAAAAACATTTGTTTTTTCTAAAACGCAAAGTTCCAGCTCTTGATTACAGTTGGCTGAGCCACGTCCAAAGCCATTGAGTGTAAATACGATTAAATTACTCTTATGAACGTATATCTATAACCTCATTACTTCAGCATTATTGTTACACTGTGTGTTGCTGCATTTTTATGTATTGCTTCTGAGGATTATCTGTTTTGTAATTGTTTACTGTCTGATTTATGTTAACAGTAAGTACAATTAAGTCGACAGTTTGCTAAGTGCAGAGATAGAGGTATTTAAAACTTAACACCCACATTTAGTCCTATTTATTTCACCCAAAAATCTGTCACCATTCTTGAACACAAAAAATATATATATTTTGAGAAGTATTAGCTAGCAGCTTCCAACATTCTGAATCTTATTTTTGTGTTAAACAGGAAAAAAAAAGCCCTCAAATGTTTGGAACCACTTGAGGGTAAAGTAAATGGTGGACATTTTGAGGTGAATTAACATGTTTTTTTAGTTTCCAGTATGCTTTCTACAGAAAAACAAAAACTTGTGAACATAATGACAAAACTCTGTTGTACAGATATAAGCGTGTCAGGAAATACCATATGTTAGCCAAAAATATATTTGGCTAAAATGTAATATTGAATTGACACTTCCACTGACTCTTGCTCATGCCAAATTAATAGTTAGAGGAATGATATCATTTAATAATTGTATAAAAAAAAAGGATAAATTATCATATATTTTGTACATATTTTCATATATTTATTACATGTATTGTGTTTACCCCACACTCTCAAAAATAAAGGTACGCAAGCTGTCACTTGGGTGGTACCTTTACAAAAGGTGCACATTTGTACCTAAGGAGTCCATATTATTAACTCAAGGGTACATATTAGTACCTAGAAAGTACAAAAGTGTTCCTCTTAAATTTTTAGGTACTAATATATACTTTTGAGGTACCAATGTGGGCCCTTAAGTACAAATGTGCACCTTTTAGAAAGGTACCACCCCAGTGACAGCTCACGTACCTTTATTTCTGAGATTGCATGTTAGAGAAGCAATAAGACCTGTTAAGGCATAGATTATGTGGAACACAGTTCTAACAAATACAATGTCTAAATTCATTGTAAATTATCGTTCTTGGGGCTTATTGTATTTTTATAACACTACATAGGTCATAATTTGCCAGATTATATGAAAGTGTAAGAAACAGTATTAAGGAAACAAGCATGGACTTTTTTTGTCACTACAACATTCGAAACGCCAATGAATATTATAATAAACACATATAATATTTATTTATGAAAACTAAAATCACAGATTAAGTTAAGGTACGTTGCCACGGTGGCCTAGTGGTTAGCACGTTCGCCTCACAGCAAGAAGGTCACTGGTTCGATCCCCGGCTGGGCCAGTTGGCATTTCTGTGTGGAGTTTGCATGTTCTCCCTGTGGTTGCGTGGGTTTCCTCCGGGTGCTCCGGTTTTCCCCACAGTCCAAAGACATGCGGTACAGGTGAATTGGGTAAGCTAAATTGTCCGTAGTGTATGTGTGTGAATGAGAATGTATGGATGTGTTTCCCAGAGATGGGTTGTGGCTGGAAGGGCATCCGCTGCGTAAAACAAATGCTGGATAAGTTGGCGGTTCATTCCGCTGTGGCGACCCCGGATTAATAAAGGGACTAAGCTGAAAAGAAAATGAATGAATGAATGAAGTTAAGGTACCAAGCATGAAAGTGAGGCAGTAAAAGTTTGCACGGGAATGAGCAGCTCATATTTGTGTCCATTTCAATATGCATTGCCTCTAGTGATTTTCCAGAACACCTCTCCAAAAATGCTAAAAACAGACACACCATCTTCACAAACTGAGATGCTTCTTTTCAGTGAGGTAAGGGAACAGCATGGGCCCTTCTTTCTCTCCTTCCAATTCTTTTTCACCCCCTCTCTTTTTGCTTTCTTTCTCTTGCCTTGTTGAATTCAATACAGGTCCACTTTAATTAATTAGCCCTAAATAAATAATGTGGGAGCAGCCTATTTAGAGGTTTTTATTCTCCAGACATAAAAGTCATTAATTATAACACTCGGCGCAAGAGAGTCTGATAAGAGACACTAAGTGCTACTTCAACTCCAGGCAGCACATGTCCACCTGAATATCAAATTCAGAATACGGCACGACAACACAAACAATGACAAACAGCGGCAGGAATCACTTAAGTCATACTCTGATATCATTCTTTGTGTCTGTGTGTCAAAAATCAATGTTAAAATGTTGTTGGAAGGGAATAATGGAAACGGATCGGGAGTCGGCAGTCAGAATCACTCTTGTTTGTTTGTGAGAGGCTGAGGAGACAGGTGAGATTTGCCCTTATTACCAATGTCAGAGATTCGATTAGGCAGCAGGAAAGCAAATGATCCCAATGAACTTGTGATTAATCCGGCTAAGGTCTATTCACTAATGTAGCAGAATGCATTAAAGGCATAAGCTAATGGGGACAGGACATCAATTCAGATACAAATGAACCGCATTTGCATCGGGCGCTTATTGACTGCTGTAACAAAACGAATTACAAAAGGTAATCTACTTATGAACCGCCCGTATGGATGAAGCATGATTTCCTCCATATCTGTGCTTCCGTTAAGAA